>PVIH01007303.1:0-101789 GCA_004025045.1 Sigmodon hispidus
TGAACAAGCTTACACTCCCACCAACAATGGAGGAGTGTTCCCCTTGCTCCACATCCTCTCCAACATAGGCTGTCATCTGTGCCTTTTATCTTAGCCAATCTAACAGGTGTTAGGTGGTATCTCAAAGTTGTTTTGATTTGCATTTCTCTGATGGCTAAAGATGATGAGCACTTTTTCAGGTGCCTTTCAGCCATTTGTAGTTCCTCTGCTGAGAATTCCCTTTTTAGATCTGTACCCCATTATTTGATTGGGTTATTCAAGGTTTTGGACTCTAGATTCTTGAGCTCATTATATATCTTAGAGATCAGTTCTCTATCACTTGTAGGGTTGGTGAAAATCTTTTCCCATTCTCTAGGCTGGCGTTTTGTCCTATTGACAGTGTCCTTGGCTTTGCAGAAGCTTCCCAGCTTCAAGAGATCCCACTTATTGATTGTTGGTCTTAGTGCCTGTGCCACTAGTGTTATATTTAGGAAGTGGTCACCTGTGCCAATTCGTAGAAGTGTATTTCCCACTTTCACAATCTTGAACAGCTTCTTTTCATGCACAGTGGTTTGGGCTGCGGACTTCATCAAAGCCTCACAATCGCTAATGTGTCCCTTAAATGTCTGCTGTCTCCACCGCCCTTCATGGTTCATGTCTCCACAGGGCTCCCACAATCATGGTGGCTGTGTTATTTTCAACTGCCCATGGTTTCCCTCAGCCTCCATATCACCCGTTATAGAATAGCTACTGGGCAAACAGTAAAATGGCAAACCAGAAGCTTATTATTTTAAAACACAGCCTGAAAAATTCTTAATAAAAAAGGGTTGTACAAGTGTTTATAAAATCTCCAAACATATATTAGGAGCAGGGTGAAGGCATATCTATAAATTCTGGAAGAAATCTAAACTGTGGATAAAGGGAAACAGCAAAGGAAGAAGAGCTGGGTCCTAAAATATTCAGTGAGCAAGCAGACTGGGACACTCAGGATGCCAGAAATAAGATGGACCAAAATACTACGTGTAGTCTCAGGACATGTATGTCAAGAATGTTCTGTCTTCACTCTTTGTAGTAATTGGTTTCCTATAGATGAGGGATGCTGAGGGAATACTGGGCGTCATGCACTTAGGAGTAACCAATCACTTTTTCACTGGATTTAAGGACTACTTCATAATATGAAACCCATACATGACACTATTAAAGTGACCAAGAACCTGACATATCATGCCATGGGCCTCGGGGATAAGCAAATTCTATGGCTCTACTGAAGAAACAGCAAGAAAATGATTCCTGTTGACACTGCAATACCCACAAACAAAGAAAGAATGAAAGAGCAGAAAAATCACCTAGCAGACACTGTCACCTCAGAAGTGTTAGATAAGGGAATAACTATCACTATATTACATCACTACACTGAACAGATCATTCTGAAGCAAAGGCTAATGGATATAATAGTTATTTATTATCTAATTATTTTGGGAACACATACATAGTAAGATACTTGAGAATATATAGCACTTTCCCTCCTAAAGTCTTCAAGGCTTTAGATAGTAACAGTTACATAATTGAATATTTTTAGACAATTTCATTAATGTTCAACTCCTAGAATTTATTTATTTATTTGTTTTTTTTTTTGAGATAAGGTCTTACTCTGTAACCTGGATGGCCTGGAGCTAGCTATGTAGAGGAGGCTAGACTCAAATTTATAATATCCATTTGCTTCTGCAACCCGAGTGCTGTAAAAGCATGTGCCACCCACGTAGAAGAATGCAAATAGATTTATATCTGTCACCTGCACAACACTCAAGTCCTAGTGGATTAAAGACCTCAATATAAAGCCAGTTACACTGAACCTGATAGAAGAGAAACTGGGAAATAGCTTTGAATTTATTGGCACAGAAGACCACTTAATAAATATAACACCAGTAGCACAGACACTGAAAGTAACAATTAATAAATGGGACCTCCTGAAACTGAGAAACTTATGTAAGGCAAAAAACATGGTCAATAAGGTAAAACCAGAATGAGAAAAGAACTTCACCAACCCTATACTTGACAGAGGGATACTCTCTAAAATATATAAAGAACTCAAGAAAGTAGACATCAAAATACCAAATAATCCAATTAAGAAATGGAGTACAAATCTACACAGAGAATTCCCAACGGAAGAATCTCAAATGTCTGAAAGACACTTAAAGAATTGCTCATCATCCTTAGCCATCAGGGAAATGCAAATCAAAATAACTCTGAGATACCAATTTACACCAGTCAGAATGGCTAAAATCAAAACCAAAGATGACAGCCAATATTGGAGATGATGTAGAGCAAGGGGAACACTCCTCCATTGGGGTGGGAATATAAACTTGTATAGCCACTTTGGAAGTCAGAATGGAAGGTTCTGAGAAAACTGGGAATCAATCTACCTTATGATCCAGTAATACCACTGGTTAAAATATAAAATATATTTACATACTGGAATATTATACAGCAGTTAAAATGATATCTTGAAATTTTCAGGCAAATGGATGGAACTGTAAAAGTTATCCTGAGTAAGGTAATCCAGACCTAGAAAGATATAGTATGCATTCACTCATAAGTGGATATTAGACATAAAGCAAAGGATAACCAGGCTACAATCTACAATTTTAGAGAAGCTAGGTAACAAGGAGATCCCTAAGAGAGACATCCATGAATGCCCCTAGGAAGGTAAAATAGCTAAAAGTTCCTGAGTAAAATTGGAGCATGGGGTGGGGAGGATAAGGGGAGGTAGGAAGAGAACATGAAAGAACATGATGTTAGAGTTCGGGGAGGGATAGAGAGGGAGAACAATGAAGTAGATTTCTTGATAGAGGAAACTGTATTGGTTTTAGGGAGAAACCTCATGCTAGGGAAACTCCCAGGAATCCACAGGGATGACTCAAGCTAAGACTCCAAGCAATAGTGGAGAAGGAACCAAAACTGGCCTTTCTCTGCAATCAAATTCATGACCATCCTAATTGTTATCATAGAACCTTCATCCAGCAACTGATGGAAGCAGATGCAGAGATCCACAGCTAAGCCCTAGGTCAAGTTTCCAATCCAGTTGAAGAGAGGGAGGAAAGAGAATTTGAGCCAAGGATTTGAGAATTTGAGTCAAGATCATGATGGGGAAACCTACAGAGACAGCTGACCTGGACTAGTGGGAGTTTACTGACTCTGGACTGATAGCTGGGGAACTACTATGGGACGGAATTATCCAACTGAATGTGGATGACAGTTGGATGGCTTGAGCTGTTTATGGAGCCTATGGCAGTGGGACCAAGATTTATCCCTAGTGTATGATCTGGCTTTTTAGAACTTATTCCCCATAGAGAAATACCTTGCTCATTCTTGGTACAGTGGGAGGAGCTTTGCCTGCCTCAACCTCAGATCCTGAACTTTGTTGACTCCCCATGGCCTTACCCTCTTTGAGAAGTGAATGGTGGGGAGGGATGAGGGTAAGCTGGGGGGTGAGCAGAAGGAGCACAGGAACTGTGGTGGTATGTAAAAAGAGAAAACTTTTAAATAAAAAAATGACAAAAACCAGGTGCCACCGTGGCCCATTTAATATATATGTTTTTTTCTTTTGAGCATGAGGTTAATTGTTTTTGCATACAATGACATCACCTGGAGACACACAACTAAACCAAGCATATGCAGAGTGATAGACTTTGAAGCACCCAGCCCTACAGGGAATTCTCAATCAAGCCTTCCCCTCAGAGTTCAGGGATCTATGCTGAGGAAGGAGCAGGAAGATTATAAAAGCCTACAGTGTCTTTCAGACACAACAGGACTCATACACATATGACTATGGCAGCATGCATGAGGCCTACACTGCTCAAGTCAGACAAAAATGCCTTACCACTGAGAAGAGGAAATAGACACAAAATCCTAGCCCAGCCAGGAAGCTATTTGCAATTGGGAGAGGAAAGATTAGTTTTCGCCAATGGAGTGTCACTGGAAATAATAACCACACTCTTGTGCTGGCCCCGTTCCTAGGAGTCGTTGGGGTAACCAACACAAATGTACTCCATGCTTGTTTGTGTGTATGTGAGGTTTTTTTTTGGTATTTTTTTTTGTTTTATCTTTGTGTTACATAGGTCATAAGGATTTGGGAGGATTTGGAGGAGGGGAAAGAAGATGATCAGAACATATATTATGAATTTTTTGATAACAGGATAGCCCTGGCTGTCTCAGAATTCTCTGTAGACCAGGTAGCTAGCCTCAAGCTCAGAGGTCCACTTGTCTCTGCTTTTATAGTTCCAGGGCACATGGTACCTTCTTCTGGGTTCAACTGGCACTGCACACAAAGAGTGCACTTACATAAATGAGGGTAAAATACACAAATACATAAAAATAAATAAATCTTTAAAAATACAGAACATAAACCTTTAAACAAAGAGAAAGAAAATAATGCTGCAAAGACAGAAGTAACGAAATGGAGAACATTTTCAAGAGTGGTTCTGTAAGGGAGGAATCATCTAAGGGAAGGGTCTGAAGCAAGTACTGATTTGGATAAATTTTTAGTAAGGAAGCATTCAATAAATGCTGTGGTAGAATAAGTTTCTTTTAATATGACCTAAATCTGCACATTGATTCTAAGGACACGTGATTTCCAAATTAGTCCTAAAAATAAAGCAGCCCTGACCTCTTCCATGTCTAGGAGGATGCCTCACAGTGAGGAGGATGTCTCACGGTGGGAGGAGTTGTCTACCTTGCAACAGTGGTTGAAGACAGGAGACTGGGCTATTTACAGTTATCAAGATGGACCTCTGTCTCCCAAATAGGAGACTAAAGGCATGGGTCACCACTCCCTGACTGTCATGGCTTGGCTGTGGATGATCTGTCCTTTGATATTTCAGACTAATTTTATTAAATATGCGTCCCCACACACATATGAAGGAAAAACCATTAAAATAAGGCTGATTTCTTCGTGGAAACTTTGAAAGCCTGTAATGCCTAGTGCAATGTAGTCTAAGTACTATATGACCATGTGATTTAAGAAAACAAAACAAAATAAAACAAAAAAAAGTGCTGTTGAGGTATGGATCAGTTAAGATTTTTATTGCTGCGAAGAGATGACATGACCTGGTAGGTAACTCTTACAAAGAAAACCTTTTATTAAGGTGGCATCTTATGATTCAGAGGTTCAGTTCATCATCATCATCATACTGGGCATCATGGCAGTGTGCAGGTGGATATGGTTCTGGCTACAAACTCAGTGGTTACAGCCTATGGGTGATAGCCTGGTTTGATCTCAAAACATCTGTACAGATGGAAAGAATATCTGCCCAAAGTTGTTCTGTGACCACCCCCCACAGGCATGCTGCATCTCTCTCTCTCTCTCTGTTTTTCACTCTCTCTCTTTCACACACACACACACATACCACTACATCACATACGCATGTGCACACAACTACATCTTCCACTCTCACACAAGTGTACATCACAAATTCACACACACACACACAGACACACACACACTCTTTCATTTTTCTCTTATACACACATCTACATCACACACAGAGACACACACACCTACATCTCACATTCACACACATACTTACATCTCTCTCACACACCCACAGAAACCTGCATTACACATACACACACCCAGACACCTACATTACACATGCATGTGCCCAGACAGATATACATACATGAAATAATAATGCTAATAATTAAAGAATGTCAGTTTTCTGAAGCAATCGTATAGGTTTTATTTTCAGACTCACGGCATAGACCTTTTTTGTCACAACTGACAACTTGAAAATTTTCCACTTAATAGTGATTTTTGGACAATGAAAGACTTTACTTCATGGTATTGTCTTTCTACTAATCCACAAAATGTAGCCTTGTAATTGGTTTTGAAACCATGGCTGGAGAAATGACTTTATGGTTAATAGTACTTGTTTTTCTTTATGAGGACTTGGGTTCTATTCCTAGTGCCCACATGGACATTTACAACCATCCTTAGCTCTAGGTCTAGGGAGTCCAATGCTCTCTCTGCCTCAACAGGCAGCAGATATGTAAGTGATGCATAGACACACACAGGCAAAACATCCATACATACAACAATTAAGTAGTTAAAAGTTTTAGTCAGGTATTGGGCATAACCCCCCCACTGCAGGGCAGGGGGCCATGTCTATAAGCTGAGATTCTGGAATCTGCATAGACTCTCTCAGTGACCAAGTCAAGGTGGGTACTGTGGCAAATAAAAATTCCTCTTCTTTGTTATGTCTCTGTCTGTTTTCATTATTATTTATGTGCATGTGTTTGTATGTATGTGACTGTTTTTGTGTATGCATGTGCAGGCCAGAGATCAAATTGGATGGTTCTTGGATTACATCAACCTCATTTTTTTTCAGTTTTTATTTTAAATGAAGTTTTTCACTTTTGGTACTAAGTAGTTATTGAGGCTGATAGTGCAGCAATTTTCAGGAGCCTGTCCATCTCCTCTATGTTAGCACTGCAGTTACTGTGTGTCCACCTGTCCTACCTTGTACATGTGTGAGCTATGGATCACAGGGTCCACATGCTTGTGCAGCAGACCCTTCATTGACTGAGCTTTCTCTCTGTCTCCTCAGTGGTCCTTCTATGTTTCTCTATTTGATGGGTTTGAGGATAGATGTGAGAACCAAAATCCCAGAAGAGTAACAGTGAAAGCAGAAACTTTCAAAAACCTCCGTATTTGGAAGGAAGTGACCACTGTTTGCCAAATCTGTGGCCTTCTGTTGTCTGACCTTGTCCATCACTCCCAGCATCATTTAACACAGAGTGAAGAAATTGAAAAATTACCTTGGCAAAGTTTATCTTTAGAGCCTGCAAAAAAAAAAAATGAATGACACACTCAAGAAGCTGTATCAATAGGTCATTGGGTATCAAGAGTTGGCTGTTGATTATGATTCCTTTCAATTCCTTACTGGGCCCTTGGATTGTAACCCTAAGAATTACAATAGATTTTCATTGGTTTCTTGTAATAAAGACTCTTTTATTTAATGTGATACTATTTTCATCAAAAAACTGTTAAATACAAGAACTGGGAAAATTCAACTGACTATTAGGTCTCACTTGAGTTTAATTCTCCCATTTATGAGGTGATATTGATATAGTGAAATATGCTCTTATTTTGTCTGGAAATTTATTGTCTGTTGACTGTGTAAGACATGGTTAGATACCATTTGGTCTAAACTTTGACTCTATTTGCCTTGCTATACTTTTTCCTCTGTCTTTGTTTTTAGAGTAATGTTTAATTACACACTTTTTATGTCCTTGGGGAAACAAGCAAATGTCAAGCCCAACAGAAATAGATGTAAAGACATAAGATCAGAGTAGAAATTCATGAAAGTGAAATGGAAAAATAAAATACTACAAAAGCAAACAATAGAATGAAGAGCTGGTTGTTTGAAAAGATAAGAAAGATCAATACACCCTTTGCCAGAAGAAAGGGAAGACAAGCAAAATTAATAACATGATAGACAAAGAGGAGATATTCCTTTACATACCAATAAAATTAAGAAATTAACAAGGGCATATCTTATAAAATTATAATCTACTAGGTAGAAAATCTAAAAGATATTAATTAATTGCTAGACTTTATGGTTCAAAAGTTAAATAAATTGTGATAGAGAATATAAATGGGATATAAGTAGTAATATGTCAACCCCAAATGTTTAGACTCAGATTCAATGTAGAATTCTACCAGGCCTTTAGTGTACAACTAATAATGAGTTTGATCAAGTTATTCCCTGAAGCACAAAAAAACACATAAAAACAATTGTTAATCATATTGATCAGGCTTCATTCTAGAGATAGAGATGTTCAACATACACAATTCAATAAATTTAATAAATCACATAAATAAACTGAATGTTAAACATCACATCATCATCATTTCAGTAGATGTAGGAAAGAACCTTAATAAAATCCAACATTCTTTCATCAAGATAACCCCAGAGAGAATATGTATGGAGGAAACATCTCAGCATGATACAGATGGAATGACCTGCAGCCAACATCATGATACATGGAGAAAACTCAAGGCATTTCCATTAAGATCAGGAACAAGACTTCACTCTCAACTGCTGTTTAGTACAGTGCTTGAGATCTTAGATAAAGCTGTAAGACCAGAGAAAGGCAGAAACAAACAGGAAGGGAGAAGTCAACAGGTCTTTATGTGCAGATAAGAGGAACCCACACATAACAGACTCTAAAGACTCCACAGAAAATTTTAGAACTAATAAACACATTCAGTTAAGTGCTAGGATACAAAATAAACAAACAAAAACAATAGCTTTCCTATAACCAATGACAAAAGGACTGAGAAATAAATTAAGGAAACAATATTAACCACAGCAGCCTGAGAAACAATAAAATACCTTGCAAAAAGTCTAATCAAAGAAATAAATGTTCCCCACAATAAAAACTATGAAACACACACAAAAGGAATCAAGGTATATCCCAGAAGGAAGTTCTCCCATGAATGTAGATTGGAAAAACTGCTGTTGTGAAAGTAGCTTTTTTCCCACCACCCCACAAAGTCTCTAGGTTCAATATAACTGTATAAACTACACTAAAATTCCAGCATTCTTTACAGAAATAGGAAAACACCTTAAAATTATACAAAAATGTATAAAAGAACCTGTGTCTCTAAATCAATCCTGAGCAATAAAAATAATGCTAGAGGCATCATAATGCTATATTTCAAGATATACAGCAGAGCCATAGTATAAAAAAACAGTGTGGTACTGGCACAAATATGGATGTTTAAATCAATGGAAAAGAATTGGGGACCAAGATACACCCATTTGTATGGAAGTTCTACTTTTCAGTCCCTGTGAAATTTCCATACTGATTTCAACAGCACCTGTATGAGTTTACACTTCCACCCCCAAGAAGAAAGGGCTTCCTAACTCCCACATCCTCACCATCATTTGATGTCATTTGTTTTCTCAATAATGTTCATTTTGATTGGGGAGAAATAGACCTCAAATCATTTAATTTACAAGTCCTGGATGGGTAAGGATTTGAGCACTTTAAAAAGTAATTATTATCCCTTGGGTTTTGTTTCTTTTTTCTTTGTGTATGTGTGTTATTCTGTTGAGAACTCTCTGGTTAGTTCCATACTCTATTTTTTATTGTGTCATTTGCTTTCTTGACATTTTCATGGTTTTTTTTTTTTTTTGGATAGTATTTCCCTGCTGCGGGTGTAGCTGCTGCGGGTTTTCTCCTACCACATATATCCACAGGACTCTGTCTTCGACTACATAGACACTTGCCCCTCTGTGTTCATTGCTGCTCTAGTCCTATAGAGGAAATGCAAACATCTTAGAAGTCCAGTGCTAAGATGGCGCTGGTAATGAATGTAATGGAAATGGGGAACTATAACAAATCCATTCCTGGAAGATAAAGACCAAGGCAGTAATGTAGACAAGTTTATAAAAGTCCTATACTTTTGGCCATTGACCAAAAGTAGATTCATGATTCAAAGTCTCCTGGTGCAGAAGGTCATAGGTCAGCATTTCAAAGGCAAAATGTACAATTCCGTCTGTGTTGGATGAGAGCCAAAGTAAGCTTGCATCATTTGTTTTGACAGAGTATAGTGGTTATTTCACATGCAAAAAGACACTTAATTTTGACCTACACCTTCTTCAATTATTTTAGTTTAGGTTTGCATATCACTAATTATTCGGTTAACACATCACTGCATTGGTATAGGGCTGAGAAGTGTCTGAGCGGACTGAAATGGAGTCAGGTCAAGATGACTGTGCCTTAGGCACTTCAGTACATGTATACAACAGAAGTTTATTCAGAGTTGTAAAGAAGATAAAATTTGTTGGGAAAATGGATGGAACTAGAAAATATTACGTTGAGTGAAGTAATCCAGGTTTGAGAAAACAAGTTTCACTTTCAAATGTTGGTCTTACCTTGAAGCTTTTAGATTTCTGTGTTTAACTTGGGTGCCTGTAGAGGCCAGGAAGTGTGAGAAAGGCTATTGCTAGAGAGGATGCTAAAGTGCATGTTGTATGGAAATAGAAAGGGAACAGTGGCATAGGGTTTACTTGGGGGTAAGGGAGGGGGAAAGAGGGTTGAGGGAAGTTCAAATGAAACTAGATCTGTATAAAAAAACCATGGGAAAATCTACAATTTTTTAGCGGCAGTGGGGAGCAAGTGCATCACAGTGACCTAGAGGCATGGGCTCTTGGCCTGCATAAATCCTGGCACAGATGTGGGATACCGCCTTATGAGTAGTTGGCCCTGAAAGGTCCAGATGTCACTGGAGTGTAAGGCAGGTGTTACAGATGCACTAGGGTTAGAGTGTGGCCAGGTCAGGGTCTGCAGAGAATCAACTAGCAAGTTCATTACACAGTCATCAAATCCTTGGATTTGGGGATGTGACTCAGTGGCATACCTGGGCATGCTGAGGCCCTGGGTTAGGTCACCAGCACTACTACATGATAGAAAATCTCCATAGAAGTAGAGGACAGAAGCCCAGAAGTCAGAACATGGTGACTCTGGAAAGGATGATGGTGATGGAGCCTGAGGGAAGCCCTGTGTCCTCTGTCTTTCCTGTGTGTCTCACTCTTCTCTCTCCTCCCCCTCTCCCCACCTCTGTCCTTTTCCATTCTTCCCTCTCTCCTCTTGACTTTCTGCTCTGTTGTTTTCCAAGGTGGAGGGAAGAAGCAGTTTCACTTTGTAGCCCAGGCTGGCCAGTAACCTCTATGTAGACCAGGCTGTCCTTCAACTTGCAAACCTTGAGCTTTAGGCTGATTCCTAAGATTATAGGTTTGTGCTGCTATTCCACCTTCTAAAGTACTCTAAATGTTCTCTACAAAATGAGCTTCACAGATATAATGTGTCACATTATAATTGTGTATGAATCTGTATAGTCAGATTTTCTATAATTTTATATGCATGTGCATATGTGGCTGTATACGGTTGTGAATCCTTGTGGAAGTCAACAATAGTGTTAGCCTCACTCTCACACTGAACCTGAGGAATTAACCAGGACTTTCTCACTCACCCAGAATGGCCTGTCAGTAAGCTCTAGATATCCCCCTGCCTACCCCTCTCAGTATCAGACTTTATACCTGGTGCTGAGGATCTAAATGAGGCCCTCATGCTTACAGAGTAGGACCACTGCACATCCTGTACATTCTGTATATATCTTCTATTCCAATAAAAGTTAACTTTTACAATTTTCATTCTCTGAGAATTTTGAGAACTTCATACATATGAAGTATTTTAATCATACTCAGCCTCACTCACCCTCCACTGCTACAAAAAATTCACTCCAAAGTCCTCCTTCCAACAACAGCTTCTCCTCATCCATCCTCTCTTCCTCTCCTTCCTTCCCTCTCTCCCCCTCCCCATTCCTCTCCCTCTATTCTTCAATAACACACTGAGACCAGGCATTACTGCCCACGTACGATGCCCAGCTCTCTGGAAGTGTGCCCTGACCCTGCACCCATCCTCCCCTACCACAGGACATCTTGGCCAACTCTTTCCTCTCCTATCTTTGCAAGCCACACTGGTTGCCACCCTTGAAGGAGAGCAGCAACAATATCTTGGAACCAGAGACTCCAAGATGCTCTGGGGGCAGAAGCCAAAGCCTCAGGCCCAAATTGCCATTCTCCTGTGAACAAGCAGCCTGGGCCCCTGCATCTGATCCTGGTGAGTGTTGGCATACAGGACTGGGAAATTCTGTATAGCATCATATGCAAGTGTGAAATGGAAACTGCTGGTCACACTGTCTGTCTGTAGAGGGTATGGTGTTTTGGGTGGGTTGGAGATGTTCTCCAAATGTCGGAAGGTAAATAAAGTTGATGTTGGGTTAGTAAAAGTTTTACCAAGCAGTGAAATTACCACAAGTGCAAAAGAAATTTGCTAATACAGGAATATTTGGGGGCACAAACAATTTACTGTTTTCCATTATTTCATGATTTGAATTTTGTCCAAAAATCTCTTGTTTGCTATACAGATATCCATCATCTTTTTACAACTCTTACTCAATAGTGCAGAAAATAGTTGGACAGAAAATTAAAGGCCAAAACAACTAGTTTATAAACATTTCAGTGGACTGTATATTTATAATGCTACATTCTTTTATCTTTCTATGTAATACTAGAAATGAAATAACTTGTCTAGTTTTAGAAACACAGAAAGTTTAATATTAAACATATTTACAAAACACCATATGTCCAGGCCTGAATATTTGCACAGAGTAGCACTTCTAATGGGATTAACATACCTCTTCAGTATTGCCTCTTCAATTACCTCTTCAACTACCATGTATTAAAATGCACACACACGGAGAACTTGTTTTTGCCCTTAACTGTGGCTAAGTATCTTTGAAGCAATTGAAAGAAGAACAGATATGGTAAGTGGAAAATATTAGAGTCCATGAGAAGTCCCATATAAGACCACCAACCATGCATGCAATCAGCAAGAGAGTTTCTTAAGAATTACCAATAATTTGGGGTCTCACTATCCAACAAAGGCTCCCCTTTTAAGCAGTGTTAAGGGAATGAGAGGGAGGATTGACTAGTCTGGGGCTAATTGGTGAATTTAAACAAAACCTTTCTAGGACTGGGAGGTAATTCTAATATTAGGGCCTCTCTAGAGGTAGGGTAGGGAAAGCTGTCTTTGGCTAACATAAGATGGGGGAGTGCTTGCTGAGCAGGCAGAAAGCTGTTGGGTGCCTGCTGATTAGTTACCCGAGTTGTGGTTTTCCAGATAGCTATTTGCTCAGCCCCAGCCAGCTCCAGTAAACTGAAACTAAGGCCTGGTCTCTGGCCAGGATACTACAAGAGTCTGTCAGGCCTTTATCTGGCTCCTTAGTCCTCTCAGAAGACAGAATCCAAACTAGAATGCAGAATTGTGAGGAAAAACATAAGAATGGACATAAATACATGTAGGGGCCCTCAAGCCTGAATTGAGTTACATTTCAAGTGATTTACTCATTTTTATTTAATGTGTATCAGTGTTTGACTTGCATGTACGCAAGTGCACTGCTTGCATACCTGTGCCCCTGGAGGCCAGAGAGGATAATGGATCCCCTGGAACTGGAGATGTAAACAGTTGGAAGTCTCCCATGTGGGTGCTGTGAATAGTACCCAGGTCCTGTACAGGAGCAGTATGTGCTCTTAACTGCTGAGCCATCTCTCCAGTCCCTTCAGTTACATTCTTGAGACCATAACAAGAAGGGGCAGATCAGTCTCGTAACTCCTGGCCTTTGCCCTTGAGGGAGCATCTCTTGGTGTGTTAATTTGAGATGTTGAGGAGACTCAAATGAAGGCTATGCTAGAACCATCCCATAATGCCACCAGCAGTGCCTATTCTAAGTTAGCTGTAGCTGCCATTTTCCTTACACTGTTACAGACCTCCATGATGAACAGGTCTAATAAAACATTAACCAAGATTTTATGTGGGTTATATGAATTTCATGTTCTTCAAGTGTTCAAGTGTAAGATACATAAATACATATCTTACAACCATATTGTATATATTTTGGAAGCACCATGTGACATTTCAGGGCATTTGAACAGTGTGTATGATCAGCTTAAGGCAATTTTCCTGACATCCTGGATATCTTGCCAAGTATTTTTTATTTAAATTTGTTTGCATTTGAAAATGATATGAAGCAAGAAGTCTCAGAATCAGCTACTTGAGGAAATTACTTAGGATTAAGATGGTTTATGAAAATTAAAGTAGTTGAAAGCTTATTTTGCACACACACACATACATACACACACACACATACACAAGCTATGTTGGCATGTAGAAAGTTAAAATTTCTTTTCCTTGAAGATTATTGTCCAGTTCATTTCAGGGTGTGAGACAAAAATTAATAGTCTAGATGACATTGGCTTCCTAGTTTTTCTTTTCAGGAATGGCTTTATTGTAGTATAATTAACAGTATACACCTTGCTTAATTGTAGTGCACAATTCTGTGGCTATGGGTATATTCAGAGGTGTGCAAGCATTTTTCATAATTTATTCTATTCTGCTTATTTAAATTCAGAAATACTTTCTCACAGCTTCTCTGTCTTGTCAGTCTCTCAGTCTCTCTCTTTTGTGTGTGTGTGTGTGTGTGAGTGTGTGAGTGTGTGACTATGTGTCTGTCTGTGTTAAACTGTATGTGAAGATCACAGGATAACTTCTCCAACAGAGAAAACTTCTTCTGTATTTCCTTCCATGCTCGGTCCTCCAGATCAGCTGGCCCTTCAGTTTCCAGGTTATTGTCCTTGTTGGAATTTCAAAATCATGCCAATGCATTCCCCTTTCATGGTTTTCTTGGATAGAGCTCAGACCTCCAATCTTATGCAGCCAGCATGTTTACCTGCAGAGACATCTTGCTGGACTCTGGAAGGGTTTCAGAGCCATTTTTTTAGTATTTGGCTCATATGATCAAATCCAGAACCTTGCATATGTTAGGACAATGCTTTGTCAGCCTGCAGGGATTTTAAACATAGAAACATTTTATCCACATATAGGTAATTTGACTTCTTCCTTTCTTGATCTCTCTCTCTCTCTCTCCTTATTTCTCTAAGGATTCATGCCCCATATTAAACAATACTTGAAGGCAAGGTTGCCCTTGGCTCCATCCTGTATTTAGAAGAAATAACTTGGGTTACTCCCTATTCCTGTAGTGCTTTTGGTAGGATAATCACAGTGGCCTGTATTGTGAGCTTTTTTTTCCTTACCTGTTCAGGGCTACAATCACGAATGAATTTAGTTTTTTCAAGGTATTCTCCATCTATTGAGATTATAATCTGGTAGAATATAGGAAATTACTTTTTTATTTGCTAAAATTTGCTTTACCACTTAAAATGTGACCTGTCTTAGCAAAGACCCATGAGCTGCTGAGAAGGAAGTGACTTCAGCGATTATACAGAATATTCTGTAGAAGTCTTGTGAGTTCATTTTGTCTAAGACACAGTTTAACTCTGAAGTTTGTTGACTTGTGAGCATCTGGAGAATCTATTGATGGGAGTGGGGTATTAGTGTTAACCCCTGTGCTTGCATTGGTAGCACATATACTAAACCTGCAATGATGCAGAGAAGATTAGCAAGGATCACGCACAGATTGATAAAGTATTCCATGTTTTGAGATAAAATTGATTCGATAGGAGAAAGGGGGTTCTCTGTAGGGAAGATGGAGGGAGGCAAATAGAGGAGAAGGAGAGAAGCATGCAAAATAACAATATGGGCAGATGAAAAAGCCTCAGGGCATCACACTATTTACTATTTATCTAAAACAATAGAACCTATAATGCCCACAATTCAGTGTGAGCATATGCATATATAGTTTTAATGAACTTTCTCATCTAGGCTAATGGAGCCCCTAATGACCATCTAACAAACTAATAAAATAAAAACATGTGGCCTTCCCTGAGTGACTCCATTTTATACAGCAGGTGTTTGCTTCATTTTGAAAGCAAATGCTGAGGCAAAATTCACTTTGTAGCTTATGTGTGTGTGTGCAAGTGTCCAGCACAGACAGTAAACATAGATTGATAAATAACTTAATAATACATATAAACTATTCCTACATATAAACACATGAAACCAGGAACACCTAGATTCATGGATGTTTGAAAGCCTTGTCCAAGAAACCAAGTTTGGGTGCTTCTCCAAAACACTAGAGCAATGAACCATGTAATGCCCTCTCTTGGATCATACCCACTGAGCCATAATCAGGCCACCTGATGTACACATCAATAGATACAGGGAAATAAATTCTCATCCCTGTCCCCAGGACATCTGCTCTCCATTATCAGCCCTAACTGGAATGTCTCTCTTGTTTTCCCATTTGTTCAGACCTCGTATGCTTGCAGTCAGCTTTGTTCTTTGAAGCAATCTGCACCTTGAACTGTCTTTGCACTTTGAACTGATACTGTGCTTTGAACCAACTGTGTATTTTTGCCACCAGTATTCCAGAACAGCTCTCTCTGCATGTGTATCTGCTATGTTATTTTGGCTTACACAAATCCACATATCTTTACACCTGTGCAAGTATACAACTCACACTCTCCCCCCCACACACACTGGAAATGTAGAAATAGTGGTTATGTATTCTGTTGTAAAAGGGTTTTGGACCTGACATTTGACTGGCAGTCTGGTAGTCTGACAGAGTTATAGACTCATAGACCTGCAGTCACACGGAAACACACAGATACTTTTATTAAATTTTTGTTGATTGACCTAGGGCCTAGACATATAATTTGTTAGGTCTTTAGTCTTAAACTAACCTATTTTGTTTAGCCATGTGGCTTCATACTTTTTTAGAGTAGCATTTTAGGTTTTTTTGGGGTGTGTGTGTATGTATGTGTGTGTGTGTGTGTGTGTGTGTGTGTGTATGTGTGTGTGTATGTCTGTGGCCATCTCCTTTTCATGTCTTTGTCAAATCCCTGTGGAATCTGTGTCTGGCATCTGTCTTTGCTCTGAGATGTATTTAACATTTTTTAACCTGGTAGCCTCTCCCATACTTTCTGTCTGCCTTTAGCCAATCAGCTTTTATTAAACTCATAGGTGGGACAAATATATATAATGCCAGAAAACAGTAGCAACATAATATAATATCACTACAATATTCTACCTTTGAACTTATACAAGTAATATACTTTTGAAGTAAGACAAATTTGCCCCCTCATCTGTCTCCTCATCCTTTTGAATTATGAATAATATTTATGCTCATTTTTTATGAATTTGTTATCTAAGGGGAGTCTATGTATTCAGTTTTGTCTACATTTCATTGGGTCTTTAGGAAATCATGGCAATATGTACTGTTCACCAGAAGAATTCTGCTTGAGACTGCAGAGTTTAAACCAAATGTTACATGTGCTGTTCTGTTTAATAATTATGTTTGTGTGGACTATCAACTTACTATTGCTGTTTCCTCTACAGGAAGGAAGAACCGTTGGAGATGTCTTCCAATAATGACCCTGTTGCAAACGCAATGATAGAAAGAAATCCCAGTGACATTCTTAAAATGGATACCAGTGAAGGGTCTGTGTTAAGTTTTCATAACATCAGCTATCGAGAAATGGTACACATAGGCTTTCTGTTTTGTAAAATAACAAATGAGAAAAAAAGACTCTCAAATGTCAGGTATGTGCATGAACTAAAGTGGCCATTGACCTGAACAAATTTTCCAACAGACACAGACTTTCTCTATTATCAATAACCTGTGTATTGGTTGATATATCTGTTTATGTGTATAAGTCTATATGTGTGTATGTGTTCACATGTGCAGATAGGCAAATGCTATGACATACCCCTGGCACAAGGCTGTCAGAGGGCAACCTTGAGCATTGGTCTTCATCTTCTACCATGTTGCAGACAGAATCTCTTACTGCTCACTCTGGTGTGTGCCAGGACAGCAGCCTGCAAGTGTCTTGGGATTCTCCTGTACCTTTCACCCATATCTCCAAGAACATGGAGTTACAGGTGCAACTTTATATGAATTCTGGGGTTTAGCTTAGGTCCTCAACCTTACAGAGCAAGTGCTTCACTCACTGAACCATCCTCCAGCCTCTCCTAGTCATCTATACAGATAGAGTCATCATCACAGTGAAATTAATGAGATGGAGTAAAAACGACAACACAATGGATTAACATACAAACACCCGACAAACTCTTATATGTATTAACAAAACAAAACAAAATCTGAGAAATGGTTTTAATTTAGTAAAATTAAGGATGAAAGGCATATACTTAAAAATCAAAGGATATGAGAGAATATTGAAAATTAAGTTCTACAAATTTGAAGATCTAAAAGAATTGTGTACACATTTACACACTTCTTCTCCCAAAACTGAACTGAGAGTTTGCAACAAACTCTCTGAGTCAGTTACAAGTGATGAGATGAAAGCAATGAAGAAATTCTAACTGTAGAAATTCTGGGTCCTCATGTATTTGCTCAATATATTTTAAAAGCTAAAAAGAGCTAAAACCAACATTACACATATTATTTCATATCATAAGGAAGACATATTTCTGACCAAATTCTGAGGACAGAACATATACAAGAATTGCCCTATCTGAGTCTGTATAGACTCTTCTCCCAAGCCCAACAATAGTCTCTGTTCTTGGGCACTGGTCCTTTCTGTTCCTCCACCTACAACTTCCATTATTTTTTTTATAAGGGAATGGGCAGGGTAAAGGATTGACACATTGTCTGGATATAAAATAAGAAATGGGATATAGCTAAATTTTCTATAACTATATGACTTTTTCAATCTAGATGTTCACTACTCTGTATCAATCAATTGAGACATAATTGGTGTTTGTGCTGTACCTATACATCAATAAAGAATGTCCTCTACTTGATGAATACTTCCCAATTCTAAAGTAATTGTGTTCTATTGTCTTTATCAGAGAAGGAAATCATCATTTTATGCGTGTATTTTTAGCTTTTCTACTTTGTTTTGTTTGATTCATTTGAGTGTTAAAATTGGCGAAACTCTCCGGTACTTTGGAATGCTTCTTTTAGTCTTTGAATTCTACTTAAGATGCATTGATTTTGGATGATCCTGTTTTAATAGTAATGACACTGTTATTGATATCCTGTGGATCATTGGTTCCTCTGATGAGATTTCCTAGGGAGCAAGCAGGACTATATGGATATACTGATTATTAAGTTTTAGCAAGATGCTGTTATAGTCTCATATACCTGACACATAAAGGCTGTATTGTAATGGAGTCTTCATCAGAACATGCTACTTGCTTCAAGGAACACTGAACTTAAATGTACTATGCTTCAAAAGAGATAAGTCCTTTAAATAATAGACCAAAATTTTGTTGTCTCTGAGGCATTTTTCTTGTGAGTCCCCACTAGCATTCAATATCTTCCATAAATAATTGATCTCTTTAATATTTATTTTTCCTTATGACTTTGTGCTTATTTTCTGTATATAATTTCAATAGAATATTCTATGTAGACACTAAGCTAATAAAACGTCTTTTAAATAGAAAGATAAACTAGTATAATTTTGTGTTTACAGTGGGATCATGAAACCTGGCCTCAATGCCATCATGGGACCTCAGGATGGGAGCAGATCTTTGTGAGTATAAACAGAAGGCATATGTAAGCCCTTTGTATCCAGTATCTGTGCTGTAATAATCACTTTTATAGAAAATATTTAAATATTGTGTGAGTATATCTGTGAATGTGTTGTTGTCTTATACACTATGGATAATGTGCAAGAGGGTCCGTTCTAATTTTCTACCAAAACAGAAAATCTTTTTTAGGGTTCCGGGACCAGGGGCTGTATGTGGAGCTTGTCCCCACACACTCTGTAGCAGACAGAGATAAACTCGGTCTGCCAGGGTCCCTCTCAGCTACTGCTGAGGGATTTTGCACGAACATTTCCCTTCAATGGATCAAACGGATAAGGACTGAGGACTCTGAAAGACAGTCTTAGACTCTGCCCAAAGGTGAGGTGGGTTCAGCAGGCCCCAGTGCCTGAATCCTTGCCGGGGAAAATTGTGTTTCCGTCCGGCTCCTGTTCCAGGACCAGGGGCTGTCTGTGGAGCTTGTCCCTATACACTCTGTAGCAGACAGAGATAAACTCGGTCTGCCAGGGTCCCCCCAGCTGCTGCTGAGGGAATTTGCAAGGCCACCTTCCTCCAACTGATAAATCAGAGAAGAATTGAAGACTTGAAATCCAGTCCCCTGCCCAGAGACAAGGTAGAGATTGAGCAGACCTTTTATTCAGAGGTGACAGGAGACACACAAACCCATGTGACACAACTGACTAGGAGACACCTAATCATGAACCACTGAATCCATGGGCAGATGTCAGTGCAAAAATATATATAATAATGTAAAGAACAACAATACAACTCCAGAAGAAAGTGGCGGTCCTACAACTACAAGCCCTAAACTGAGCAATGAAGAGGAAACAGAAGGAAGCAACACCAAAAATTCCTTTATGATAATCATTGAAGCTCTCAAAGATATGAAAAATGCCTTAAAGAAATAGAAAAAAAACAAACAAAAAATTGGAAGAGATGAACAAATCTATGAAAGAAACATGCCAGGAACTAAAAGCTGAAATAGAAGCAATAAAAAAGGCACAAAATGAGGCAAAGATGGAAATAGAAAACCTGAAGAAAAAAGCTGGAACTGCAGATACAAGCAAAACAAACAGAGTTCAAGAGATGGAAGATAGAATCTCTGAAGTGGAAGACTCAGTAGCTCAAATAGATATATTGGTCAAAGAAAATACTAAAACCAAAGAAGACATAACTCAAAATGTTCAGGAAATCTGGGACACCATGAAAAGACCTAATCTGAGAATAATAGGAATAGAAAAGGAGAAGAATACCAGCTCAAAGGCACAGATAATGTTTTCAATAAAATCATAGAAGAAAATTTCCCTAACCTGAAGAAGGAAATGCCTATAAAGATACGAGAAGCTTATAGAACACAAAATAGATATGACCCCCCAAAAAAGTCAGCGCGCCACATTATAATCAAGCCACAAAACATACAGAACAAAGAAAAATTTTTAAGAGCTGCTAAAGAAAAGGGCCAACTTACATATAAAGGCAGACCCATCAGAATAACACCTGATGATTCAATGGGAATGATGAAAGCTAGAAGAGCTTGGTCAGAAGTTATACAGATGCAAAAAGAGCATGGCTGCCAAACTAGAATACTATACCCTGCAAAATTATCAATCACCATAGATGGAGTAAACAAGATATTTCAGGACAAAGTCAGACTTAAATAATATCTATCTACCAATCCAGGGCTACAGAGAGTATTAGAGGGAAAATTCCAACTTAAGGATCCCAGATGCACCCATGAAACCACAATCAATCAATAATTCCACAGAAGAATACTCCAGAGAAAGAGAATACAAACAAGTTACCACCAAAAAAATCGCAGGAAATATCAAACAGTGGTCACTAATCTCCCTTAATATTAATGGACTCAACTCTCCTATAAAACGTCACACACTAACAAGATGGATACAACAACAGAAGCCATCATTCTGTTGCCTACAAGAAACACACCTAAGCTGCAAAGACAGACACAGGCTTAGAATAAAGGGTTGGGAAAAGATTTTCCAGTCAAATGGTTCTAAGAAACAAGTGGGGGTTGCCATCCTAATTTCTAACAAAATAGACTTTAAGCTAAAAGCAATTAAAAGGGACCAAGATGGTCATTACTTATTCATCACAGAAAAATTTGTAAGAGGAAATTTCAATCATGAATATTTATGCCCTAATATATGGGCACCTACCTATATAAAAGATAACACTGCTAAAGTTCGAATCCCACATCAATTCTTACAACCTAATAGTGGGAGACTTCAATACCCCACTTTCAACCCTGGATAGGTCAACCAGACAGAGACTCAACAGAGAAATAAGGAGTCTAAAAGAGGGTATGATGCAAATGGATTTCATAGATATCTACAGAAGCTTCCACCCAAAGGCAAAGGAATATACATATTTCTCAACTCCTCATGGAACTTTCCCCAAAATTGACCACATAATTGGTCATAAAGCAAATATCAATAGATACAAAAAAATGAAAATAATCCCTTGTAACATATCAGACCACCAGGGCCCAAAGTTAGTGTTCAACAACATCAAAAATCAAAGAAAGCCTACCAACTCATGGAAACTAAACATCACTCAGCTGAACCATCTCTGAGTCAAGGAAGAAATTAAGAAAGAAATCAAAGTCATCCTAGAATTTAAGGAAAATGAATCCACAACATATCCAAACTTGTGGGACACAATGAAAGCAGTCTTAAGAGGAAAATTCATAGTGCTAGATGCCTACATGAAAAACCTAGAGAAATCTCACACTAGAGACCTAACAGCTCAGCTGAAAGCCTTAGAACAATTAGAAGCGAACTCACCTAGAAGGAGTACACGACAGGAAATGATCAAAGTTAGAGCTGAAACCAATACAATTGAAACAAAAAGAACAATACAAAGAATCAATGAATCTAAGAGTTGGTTCTTTGAGAAAGTCAACAAGATAGATAAGCCCTTAGCCAAACTAATCAAAAAACAGAGAGAGAGTGTTAAAATCAACAAAATCAGAAAAGAAAAGGGGGACATAACAACAGACCCCCAGGAAATACAGAGAATTATCAGATCACACTTTGAAAATCTGTATTCCACAAAAATGGAAAACCTGGAAGAAATGGACAGCTTTCTGGACAGGCACCATCTTCCAAAATTAAATGAAGATCAGATTAATTACCTAAACAGGCCTATAACCCTTAAAGAAATTGAAGCTGTCATTAAAAGTCTCCAAAAATAAAAGCCCTGGTCCAGATGGTTTCAGTGCCGAATTCTACCAGACATTCAAAGAAGAATTACTACCATTACTCCTCAAACTATTTCACACAGTAGAAACTGAAGGAATATTGCCAAATTCCTTTTATGAGGCCACAATTACCCTAATACCCAAGCCACTCAAAGACACAACAAAGAAGGAGAATTATAGACCAATTTCCCTCATGAATATTGATGCGAAAATTCTCAACAAATTCTTTTTTATTTTTGGCACAAAATGGAATATATACATTTAACAAGGTTAATCAGAAATATTAGAATTAACCACAGAACCAAGTCAGGTCAGGTTAGGGTGACTCCTACATTTAATTTGAGCTTTAGAAATGTAGAAAGAGGAAGTTAAGAGTTGGGCAGAGTACAAGAAACGAGGGGGGCGGGGCTTCAGCTTTCCTAGTGTCTTCAACTTCCTTTTAGGCTGAGGATTAAGGGGCATTGAGCTGAAAGATTTCTGGAGACAGGTCTGGGAGTTGGTTGGGTGGCTCTGGTTTGTTTCTGATATTCCAGCTTTCTCCCAATATCTGGTTCTGGGTTTTTATTCTATGCTAAATAGATCTCATGTAATAGAAAGAAGTGTGTGTTTGTGTGTGTGAGAGAGAGAGAGAAAGAGAGAGAGAGAGATTTCAATTAAAATTTAATATGCAGAAGTTTTATTCTAAGTATCTAAAAGGTAATAGCTTTTATGGAAAGGAAAAAAATCACAAAAGATATAAATCCCTTTGTAGGTTACTGGATATCTTAGCTGCAAGGAAAGATCCACGTGAATTATCAGGAGATATTTTGATAAATGGAAAACCGCGACCTGCTAATTTCAAATGTACTTCTGGTTATGTACCACAGGTAAGTGTTGGTGGGTTTATAATTTTAGATTTCCCTGCTTCTGGATGGGTAGATGCTTAGTTTATAGATCTGTGTGTTTCTAATTATTACATGACACATTTTCAGGCCTAATTTTCTCTACAGCAGCTTTTCGTAATGACTCTTAGCCTGAGGCTGGTGAAATTAAATAGGAAGATGGAGAAGAATTGGTCTGTGACATCTGCAGCACAGTGTTAGTGACTGCAGCTGTGATTTAAACTACATAGGACTACTGCTG
Organism: Sigmodon hispidus; assembly: GCA_004025045.1. Classification (NCBI taxonomy): domain Eukaryota; kingdom Metazoa; phylum Chordata; class Mammalia; order Rodentia; family Cricetidae; genus Sigmodon; species Sigmodon hispidus. The sequence continues at coordinate 23,420 of PVIH01007303.1, forward strand.
CACAATTTTGCTCTTCCTTCACCTTTCTCCACGGCTTAGGAGATGTTTTCTGTAAATAATTGCAGGTAGCAGTCACCAAAATCCCTGTGTTCTACTTGGAGGGCAAATGATAGGAGAAGTGAAAATGATTTCATCTGTCTCTCTACTTGAAAAGAGTAAAATTGAAAGTTTATTTGTCAATAGTGCATTCCATTGTGTATGCTTTATGTGAAGATTAGGTTACATTTGTTAGAATGGTTTTCCTATGATAGCTATATTTAATGGAAATATTATTTAACACTAAGGATGACTTGGTGATCAGCACAGTCTCTTTGAGAGACAACATAGAGTTCTCAGCAGCTCTTCGATTGCCAATGATGATAACAAAAGATGAAAGAAAAAAACGAATTAATGAAGTCCTTGAACTTCTGCATCTGAATGAAGTGTCAAATGAGAAGGTAATGTGAATAAAGATCTTTACTCAGCCAAAACATTAAAACATCCCCAAGTTGACAATGCAACCCTTAGTCATCAGATTTTTCTAATGTGTGGGGTTAGTTGACTGCTCTCTGTATTGATGAGTAAGTGACTGGTTTTATGATGTAAAATTGGAGTTAAGCTTCTGCAAAGCTATCTTAGCAATAGTCAAGCCTGAGAATGCATTGTGATCCAGCAGGGAAAAGTGTTCCTCTCGCGGCCACTGCCATGTGTTCCTCACATGAGCCTGTTCTTCGCTCAGCCTTCAGCTCTTGACTCAATGGAGAACTAACAAGTGCTTTCTCCTGTTTATTGTCTCCTGCCCCAGAGGACTTGTTCCTGTGTTGTTTCTGAATGCATTTCTGGACTGACATAGGAAGAGAGATTGAGGACTCTGGCTCTGGGTCTCACTCTGTACTTACTCCCCTCCATGGTTGTTCTTGGTTTCTGGCAGCATTTACTTCCGACTTGTTTAGTGCTTGTTTCCTGTCTCCCTCCCACTCTTCCTCCATTCCACCCTTCTTTTTTTTTTTCATTTTCCATCCTATTTGGTGGCTAGATTTAACTGTCAACTTAATATAGTCTAGAATCACCCAGAATCATCTGGAAGAGTCTTAATGAAGAAATGTATTCAGGCTGGCTTGTGGGCATTTTTGTAGGTAATGATCTGGCTTAAGTTAAACGATGGGGAAAGACCCAGCTCACTTAGGTAGCATCATTCTTTGCATCCTGGGTATCATGAGAATGGAGAATGTGAGTTGAACACTGACAAGCATGCATGCATTCATCGTCTCTGAGCCATGACTGGATTTAACCAGCTGCATCAGCTTCCTGCCTTGACTTTCCTGCAATGGACAACTGTACTTTTGATCTGTGTGCTGAAACAGCACCTTTTACTCCTTGTTCACTGTTTAAAGACCATTTTATCTTAGTGACTACATGGAGACCTAGGATATCCTTCTGCCCCAGCTCCTTCCTTCCTTATGTGTTGTCAATATTTATTACCAGCTCCTATGTTAGGTTTTAATGACAAATCCTGGGCAAGAACAACAAAGAATAGACATTGTGACTCCTGTGAGGATTTGTACAGGATCAGTACGTGAAATAGAGAAGTGGGGACCTTCACAGCTAACTACGTAATAGCTAACTAAATACTTACTAGTGTATTTTAAAATGATATTATGCCATAGTTTATTCCTGACTACTCAATTATTCTTAATATTTGTAAATTAAGGATATATGCTTATCTTAACAATTCTATTCTTAACTACCAAAATGAATAAGATCTTGGTATCCTCAGTCCTCTCAGGTCATAATCATTCACAATATCCAAAAATGTTTTAATTATTAATTGTTTATAAAACCTGATTAGACATTTAATTTATTATATGCCTAGAGTTTTTCAACATTAGAGATTTCCCCCACTTTTGGGTTCTCTGAATTGTACTACCTCTCACAATGAGATCAACTCATTGAGGTGATTACATATAGATGTCTTCGGAAGAGAAATTTGGTGGTATAGATGAAAATGAGCTCCCAGAATATGAATTTCAGAAATTAACTCCTGTGGTGGCTCCTCCTTAGAGGCAGGAGGAATAGGAAAACACTGGCTGTTGATTCTCATGATATTTCTCCATAGTCCTTATGAGATGCTTGTCTTTGGGAAGAATAATAGAAAAGCTAGCATTTACCCTGTTTTTTTTTCCCCTGAGTCATCAACTTTTGTTTGTTATAACTCTTGGTTTTATATTTACAATGAGGTTATTTCTTTTGTTCTGTTCATAAACAATATTTAGACATTGCCCTATGTTTTTACATGTTTTTATGTACAATGTATAAAAATGTTTATTGACTGCTTGAAGTCATGAATTGTAATAGATTACAAGAGCTTTACTATAATTTTTAAATGATAGCTTTCAAAACAGGGATGTGTGTGTGTATGTGTGTCTATTTGAATGTCATAGCACATACATGGAGGTCATAGGACACCTTTGCAAAATCTGAAGGGTGTTAAAAAGGTTCTGATAAGGCAATGTGCAATATTTGATAAAAAGCAGTGTATGCACATGTGTGTTTATGTTGACTAATATGTGTGTGTTTGTATGTGTGTTTGTTGTGTGTGTATCAATATCTGTGTGTGTGTGTGTGTGCATGTGTGAGTGTATGCCTGTGTGTGGTATTGTGTAATGTTTGTATTTCTTTGTGTCTGTTGTGTAGAGTGTCAGTGTGTGTGTATGTGTGTGTGTCTGTGTGTGTTGGGAGGTGTTCAATGACTACTAAATTACTAGAGGGACTTCATCTTCCCCAGTCCCATTTTCCTCTTCCCTTAGAGATGTCACTGTGCCAGTCTTTGAGTGTGATAACTCATTGCCCTAGAACATGTGATTTGAAAAAGAACAGTACCTATCATTAGCATGGGCTACATGTCAAGTCTGTCCTGAGCCTCTCTTTACTCACTTGAAAAAGAAAAGCCTCCTTCTTCTCCCAGGTGTCCATAATTTTACTCCCCAAGATAATTATATTATCTTTATCATTTCATTATCATTATCAAACAAGGTCATCTATTGCTAGAACAAGCTAGTTCACCAAATGACAATGACTGTGGTTGTTGTTGATAATGATGGGCATTTGTGCTTTAGCCTAGATCTAAAGAGCTCAAGAAAAGAACCAGTATAGCAATGGAGCTGGTTGTCGAGCATCCCATTTTGTTCTTGGATGATCCCACCACTGGCTTAGACATGAGAACTATAATAGATATCATCTCAGTCCTGAAAAGGTAAGTGCAAAAGAAACATTAAATTGTATTCACTAAATACCTGGTCACTTGTGTGTATTTTTGGAAGTAAGCAGCAGAATTTCTTGTTTGTTTATTAGAGGATGCAGGAAGCTGACATGTGGGGGTTACTTAGCTAGTGTGTTCTGTGTGTTCTTTGAAGATAAAATAAATATAATCATCTCAGTGACTGACTCTGCATGTGATGGCTGAGGGGATGATTTCTAAGATCTGAGTCATGTACCAGGGATAGAATTAACTAAAGGAAATGTTTTTTTTTTCTGTTAAGAAATAAATCTGTTACTAAAATATTTATAGAAAAAAGTGTGAGAATTAATTTTTTTACATTATAAAATATAGTAAGAGTTTCAAGATAACTGAATAACCCCAAGAACCATACAAGGACTATCCCATTCCCGGGACCCAGGCCCCTGGCTGTTGAACTTCACTGCACTCCCTGTCTTTCTTCCTTCTCCTTGTTCTTTGTTTTGTTCTGACATCATGGCCCATCACCCTAAATACTCCTGCCTGTATCTCCATGAACCAAGATCACTCCACCATCGTGCCTTCCCAGTGAGGAAGTCAACAGCTGGGGCCTTGCCATCTTCTAGTCTGTAGACTCCTCAGGTGACTCCACCTTCCCTGTCTGTCTCTATTCCTGTCTTCTTCAGGATACTCACTAAGATCGAGTCCTTGCTCATTTTCCAGTATGGAACAGTTCTCTCTGTCCCTGTGTCTTATACCATGGCTGTTCTTAGAGCATTGCATGGGGTCATCCTAAGTGTGAGTTCTCCCAGTGTTCTGGGAGCAGACTCAGGCCCTGCCTGCTCTGTTCTCCTTTGTCTCCAGCACTCCTGGAAGTGCAATCTCCATGGCAGAAATATTCATTTTTTTATTTAGTGTGTGTTTGTGTGTGTGTGTGTCTGTCTGTCTGTCTGTGTCTGTCTGGTTGTTGGTCTATATGTGTAAAGCATGCCTTAGAGCTCAGAGGAGAACTCAAAGTACTTGGGATTCTCCTTCTACCAAACACATCCTGGGGATGAAACTCTTTAGACTTGACATCAAGAGCCTTTGCCCTCGATATCTTCCTTGCTTGGCTTCAGTCTTGATTATCTAATCCTCCTGGTGGTTCCTGGGCTATATCATATAAAGTTATAGTTTTTTCCTTTTGTGATTATTAATAGTCTGGCAGTGAATCAATGGACTGTTACACCATTATTTTGCTCCCTACTTTATCTCTACCACCCAGTTGTGTGAATTAGTAACTTCTGCTTCTGTTTTAATTACTTCATAAGCTGACAGGACATTCTGTGTGGAAAGGTTTCCCTCCTCATTTCCTACTCTGTACAATGGGTTATCATCTGTTATCCTTTATTATTCTAAGTATTAAATCAATTCTGGCTTGTCCAGTGGAAGCTCCTTCACAGTGAGGTTTTTTGCTTTTACTTATTTTTAGAAATGTTATACAATATATTTTAATTTTACTCTTTCTTTTAGCAAGGATTCATATATTTAAATTTTTAAAAAATTAAATTCTTTCTCAAGAGCTGGAGAGTAGAACTAACAGTCAAGAGCCCTGGCTGTTCCTCCAGAGGATTCAGGTTAAATTCCCAGCATCCACATGGTAGCTCACAACCATCTGTGACTGTAGTTGTAGGGGATCTAATGCAGTCTCTCACCTCCACATGCACCAGGGACACATGGAATACAGACATACACTCAAGGCTTAACACCCTGTACCATAAATAAATAATTTTTAAAGAAATGGTTGACAAGGTCACATATCTTTAAAATTTTAGTTTCATGTGAATAAATTTTCTCTTTCTGTAGGTGTGATTCTGCAGGTGTGAGAGATTATCAAAGTTTCAAAACTAAATGCTGTGGTAGGAGATTCTGAGGCTACACAGCTTAGGACAGAAGGGCTTTTCCTATATCTCAACTGCTCTGTCTACAATCTCTTCTAATATTTTAATTCCACACCAGTTATTTATGTTTCTCTCCATCCTTTTTTATGTGCCTCTGTCCTGCTTCCTGTCTCCTCTTTTCTCTACTTTCTCCCTTTCTCAAACGCTTTCAGGCACGTGGTCCTTGCTGTGTAGCAGGGAGCCCTCATAGTTTCGTGGACAGACATTTGATGTCACACTGTGTGCAGCTGGTTCTTCCTCTTCTTATCTGAAGTATTCTGTTTTACCTGTACACTGGGTTGCAAGTCTGTTTTGCTCACAAAGAATCCTTGTCTACTTCTTTTCCAGCCTGTATTGATATTACCACATGGCCTGGTTGTCTTTAAGGCCACCTGTCTTGGAAACAGTGACACCTCATAGTATGTGCTTATGGGATGATTTTCTTGAAGGTTCAGACTTTTTCATTTACACTGTAGCCCAGGCTTTCTCACTGCTTTCTTATTCTCTTTTCATTTTCTACCAGCCTCCTTCTTTCCCCCTTCCTCCCTCCTCCACCCTCTCTGTCTTTCATTCTTTCTGTTTGTCTTTCTGAAATAGGGTCTCGTGTAACCTAGGAGGGCCTTAACCACCTGATCCTCCCAAGTGCTGGTATATTACAGATATAAAAATATAGTTCTTATAAAAATATTTTCATAGCAGCTTTTATTTTTGACTTCTCAAGTGTAAAATCTCCCAACCCCATGGCCAAGTAAAAATCTAAAATCATTACCTGTATGACTTTACCATTACCATATATACTATATAAAATTAAACTATCAATGAATCTACTTTCACAATTTTGTTATGAAAGATAGAAGTGATGTTGTTAGTGAAATAAACACTGTCTTTAACTCAAAAAGATCAAGAGCAGGACAAGCTGATGGGTATTTTCTGATAGGAAAGTTAATCTTTAGAGAAACTTAGAAAACACTCTTCCTGTGTGTAAAAAATGGCATGGAACATTTTTTGAAACGGTGACCAATGGCAGAACTAGGTATTCTATCTCCATAGTAACTCTCAAAAATAATAAAAATAAAAATTGCCTCTGCAGTGCAGAGTAAGATTTTAATGCAGCTTACATGAGATCAAATAAACCTAGGACTGGCTGCTGCTCTGCCCAGGTCTTCAGTCCTGCCTGGGTCGGATCCAAATCCTAGTGCTCCCAAGAGATTCACTGAAATACTTCATTTTGAAATAAAACATTAATAGAGACAAATCAAGTTGCTTCAGTAACCATATGTCCAAGTCCATCAACTTAAATGGGTTTTATTTGCTTTCCACTAACATATCTTCATTTCCGCTAATGAGAGCAGGAAGTCAACCATATTCAGCTTCCTTGCCCAGTAACTCAAAGGAAAACTCAAAATGATTAGTAAAGAAAAATGTAGAATTCAATATCTGCTAAATTTTAAAAAATATATGTTTAAGATTGAAGAGTGTTTTAGGTTTATAATTTCTAGTAGGAAAACATTATTTAAATGAAGACTCCAATGGCAAATCAATGTTAAATGCTTCAGCTATATTTGCTGCAGAAGGGTATGAATAATATTTAAAGCACCCCAGCTCTCCCAATGAGGTCACAGGCTCACTGGTTGGTATTATACACAGTGAGTTAAGATGTTCTTCATTCAGCAAGGGCTTTGTTTGGCATCCTGCTTGACTCCAAACTTGGCTGACAATTTACTGATGAGATTCATAAACTTTGAGTTCCTATGCTGTTTTGGTATGTTTGGTGGGTTCTGGGCTACATTCTGGAAAGACACCATGACTTCTGGATCTTGCATGGCTGCAAGAACATCTGGATCACTGAGGATCTCATTGAGTTCATGTATTCCTGCCATTCTGGGCATGCCTGCTTTCAATACAGGCATTCCTCCAAGAAAACTACGTGGAAAAGGGCAGTACTGAGCTTTGGACTGGCTTCTGGTTTCTTCTTCTTCTTCTTCTTCTTCTTCTTCTTCTTCTTCTTCTTCTTCTTCTTCTTCTTCTTCTTCTCCTCTTTGTGCTCTCTCATTTTCTTCTCCAACCTTCTTTATGTTTTCTGTTCTTTTTTAAAATCTTTCACTCTTTATGTTTTGGCTCATATTTACTTCAATATATAGTAATTTTTTTAAGCTTGAGTGTGAACCTCTTTCCACATTGTTCTGGCATACTAATCATAATCCAGTGTACAGACAGGCAAGATTATGAGCTTCTTTTTTCCAGTGACCCAGGAGTCTATGTGCTTTCTCTTGGCACTTGTATGACTGAGCTGAGTCTGTTTATTTTAATGGTCTGTCACAGTTTCTGATCGCAGCATTTGGTTTCTGTGATTTGACAGAGACACTGGCTCCCTTGGCATACAGAATAGCCAAGCCAGAATTTAACTTGATGGCATCAGTGAACAAGACAATGGCTTTCTGCAGTTCACCATCCTTTCAAAGACAGCTTTCTTTTCATTGACTTGATCTATCATCTCCTCAGTTATCTCTGAATTTTTATCTCACATCTCTTGAGCTGCATCATTGGCTGCTCAAAAAAAGATTATACCTTCACTGTCAGTTTCTAGATCACCCTCCTTACTTAATGGTTCATCATTCTTTATGTTTTCCTGTCTTATTATCTCTTCTTTTTCCTTGATATTTTTTCTGGCTTTGCTTTATGAGTAGCAGATGCTCTCTACCAACTCCTCAGGAAACGTATGTCCTGAGTGTGTAGACCATTCGGATCCTGCTTATGTCTTCATGGAGGCCTGAAGCTCTATCTCTTTTCTGGCATCCATGGTTGGGAGGCTGGAGGCTGAAGGTGGTGATGGAGGCCCTAGGACAGACCATGGAGCTCTGCAACCTGACTGAGTACAAAAGACTTTCATAGCAGCTTCAAACACTGTTTTTTTGGTTACTGGTTCTCCTAACAGAAGATATGAATTCCTGAAATAGTAGTTCAGCTTACTTTCTTTTGTTACAGAATTAAATTGATAATCAAATCCCAACTTTGCTCCATGCTAGCTGACCCCTTGGCTTGTTGCTTGACCTTTTTAAGCCATATCAACAGAAAGGAGGAAATTATATTAGGATTGCCTTATGCCAATATTGTAATAATTGAAATGAGGTTTTGCTGAATTATTTATCAGGGAAAGCAAGTGGTTAGTAGTGTGAATAATGTTAACAGAACAATGAAAACCAATTACTGAAGAGGCAGCAAGTGTAAATGTTAGGAGGGAATTGTGTAAACAATCATAGCTGTACCATTTGCTTTGTCATTGGTTCTCAAGCTTGAGTGAACCTGCCCATCACCTGGGCTGCCTGTTTATTGCATGGATTCCTTGCACAGACTCCAAGATATTCTGACTCAGTGTCTGAGAAGACTGTCCAGGGATCTACATTTTCAGTATCACTCTAGTGGACCCTGAACTACTGATGCCCCACACTCTAAGAATTCCTAGACTTTTAAATAAAGGCTTGGAGCTTGGTTTCTCTATCAGGTGGGATACAATGAGATGAGGAGTTTTTAGGAAAGATTGAAGTTGAAATGAGAACAGAGTATAATTTTGGGAATAAAATATTTTGTCAAGAAATTCTAGATTTATTGTCCCGTAACTTATGATTTTTTCCCTCTTTAAACTTAGGATATCTATGAGGGGACGAACAATCATCTTCTCCATTAATCATGCCCAGTACTCCATCTTCAGATTTTTTGACAGCCTCACCTTAGTGTCTTCAGGAAAAGTCATGTTTCATGGCCCTGCACAGGAGGCTTTGGAGTACCTCACATGTGTAGGTATGGCTGGCTCTAACTGTGAGAGATCCTTCATTTACAAGGCCTGGAGGAGAACAGGGGTTCTCTGGAATGCTGCTTGGCCTCCTGCAGACTTACTGGGTGTGGGCTTCTCCATTTTAAATGAAGTAAACTTTGGTTTCTCAGGTGACAGGATTCTGTTAGTCCAAGCTTATAGCTCAGGTCTCATTTGTCTGTGCAGTCCTGTATTAAGCCCATGCCACAGCATCTTTACTGAAGCTCTCATTCTGCTTCCCAGTTGTGGTGACCTTCTCAATTAGGCCCAGGCCCAGTCACCTGCCATTGGAACAGCTTTGGGAAGACTGGCATCACCGTATCTTGCTCACATACCAGAGGCTAGTTTTCAGTTTTCCCCCTGTGTGATCTGGCTGTGAGGAGTTGAGAAGATGTTACTTAACTCAGCAGTAACTTTCCATTTCAGGCTTAGGAGATGCTAGGGGACTTAGTGGCTTAAGTCTGGCTTCTGTGAACTCATGTTTTTGTTCTGCCTAGTTTTTTTGAGAGTCAGTTTGGATGATGACATATATTTTAATTGTTTATGCTGTCAGTTTTATCTTAGGGAAATATAAATATAGCTATGGATGATTTCCTTTGAAGCCAAATATAGGTTTAAATATTTGCTCTTCATCACACTTTATTTTTGATTAATATATGTCATTAAAATATGTCAATAATCATGTGTCTCTGAAGTCTAATAAAATTTCAGGATGAGTTCAAATTATTATTTCACAGGAATAGTGTACATATGTATGTATAATATGCACATAAATATGCATAAATATTAAATAATGTGCATATACATATATTATGTATTAGACTAAAAGCAGATATTGTTAGAATATTAACAGTGTTCATAAAGCAGATATTGTTAGAATATTAAGAGTGTTTATATAATAGGAAAAGATAAGTTAGTGGGAGAGGAGCAAGAAGGGGAAGAAGTTCTTAGATTTTTCTCAACCCTCCCCTTTCCCACTCTCTGAAAGAGGGTCCTCAGCTTTGTGTTCTTGGCCTCCCTTCTTTATAGGTTACAAATATGATTTCTACAATAATCCTGCAGACTTCTTCCTGGACATAATTTATGGAGGTTTCTCTGCTATTTTAGACACAGAGGAAGATGGCCATAATGGTATGTGTGACTTCTCCAGTCAGATTGTTTGTCTAAGTGATTTCATTAAAACACCACAGTGTGGTTCATTAGATAATAGTTTTTTAAGTTAATTCAGAGTCCTAAAATTAGCTACTAGACTTTGCTGTCTGTTAGTACTTGAAGTATTTTAATTTATAAAAGACCATTTATATGGTATTCTCAGTTTTAAAGGAACTCTTTTAGAAAGTAAATGTACTTATTGTTTGTCATATTACTCTAGTTAATGGTTTACGTATGGTTTGCTTATTAGCAAGACTAGGCTTAAATCTGTGCTCTTTTGACTTCAACCTCCCAGGCACATGAATCACAGGGCATTTTCACCAGGCATGGCTTTGTTTACAACATATTTAAAAGAGGATACTTGGCAGTGTATACATTTGTATATACATTATCCTGTCAGAAGCAGGAACCAGACTTGCATTAAGAAGTATAGATCCATAAGGGAAGGGCTTTGCTAAGAATTGGGGTCCCCATGGGAAAAAGTCATTCTGTTAGCTGTATCCATTGGATAATGACAGTTGTCAGACCAGAAAGGGACACTTCTCTAAACTGTAAAGGAATTACACAGGAGTAATTTTATTTTGTTCAAAACTTGGTGGGTTGAAGATGTATTTCTGATGGTAGAATAAGTGCCTAGAGCACTCAAAGCCTAGAGTTTGGTTCCTAGAAAATCATATAACTGAGTGTGAAGGTGTATGTCTATAATCTCTGCACTTGAGAGAGAAATAGGAGGACATGAAAATGGTTAAGGTCGCTTTCGACTCCATTGCAACTTTAATGCCAGTCTAGGATACATGACACTGTCTCAAAGAAAAACTGATACATAATTGATGAAAATCAGAAAAAAATCAGTTAAATTGTTGTCTGTTTCTTGCTTTTATTCACTTTTATCCCAAAGCTGACAAATATACAGAGCTCTATTGGAGACAGCAACAAGTCACAGAAGAATTAGCCAAAGTGTATGAGAAGTCTGATATATACAGAGACATAAGAACTAAACTAGACCTGCTCTTGGAGAAACAGGCAGGAATGCACTCAGCCTTGGAGGAGATCACGTGTGTTACGCCTTTCTGGCATCAGTTTAGATGCATTATCTGTCGTTTATTCAAAATTTTCATTGGTTTTCCAAGGAAAAATGTAATTCAGGTAATGTGATGAATTATTTTAATTGTCTTGTGAAAGGCTCAGGTGGTGACAATTTTCTTCCTTCTATCTGTTTCAGGGCCACACTTATCTTCCACTCCCTTACATGTGTTTGTCTTTTCCACTCTACTTGGCCTACAAAAGCATTCACAAAAGCAATAGAATACAGTTAACTTTTTATGTACATAGACTTTTTCATGGTTGTTTTGTATTGAGAAGAACTATAATGACTAATCCAAGTAGGAATTTGATTCAGGAAATGCAGAAGAAATTCAGCCCACCTCAGAGATCCTCATACCTGTCTACTTTAATTTACCAGTGTGTCCTACATGTTCAATGTCCAGGAACGAGCAAAGGCTTTTTACCTGATGCAACTGTTCATGTGGGTGGGAAGATGGTAACTGAATAAATAGATCAAATTGTAGCATGTGAGATGAAAGGATGACCTTGGGGAAGGTTTAAGTAGAGAAGGGGTGGGGATGACTGGAGAGGGAAAGGAGGACTGGTTTGCATTTGAAATCATGTGGTGAGTAAACAGGACCATGATCACCTCCGAGGGAGCTGTGCATCACTGCCTGAGAGATGAACCCACTGTAGGGCTGTTCCCTGACTGGGAGTCTAGTGACTGACAGCAGTAGCTACTCAAAGAGAGCAGTTCACACAGTAACTGACAGAACAGTGATCTTCCCTCTCAGCTAACAGGGAACTTGATTCAGGGGAAGCCTTGCTTTTCTTTAAACTGACTCTGTAACAGGATCACCAGGCCTTAAGATTTTCTCTAATTTTAATATGAATTTCCCACAGAAATGTAGTTCTTCCTGGTCATTAGACTTTCGCTTAGTTATTTATTTTTTTATGCCGTGATGGTGATGATTTTCCTGTGTTAGTGTTTGATCCTGGGGCCTTAGGATTAGAGGGCAGACACTCTACTGTGGATCTACCTCCTTGTCCAACCAGAACTTCTAATCAGTTCTGCTGTTAATGCCGTGTTATTTTGTTCTCAGGAATTTAGTTTCTCTTTACTACTGAACGGTCCTTTCCTGTTGGCTGTAATGAAACACCACTTACTCCTTATCATGTGTGATGGCCTTTTCATGTTTAAATGTTGCTGCATTTACTCATGTATGTGAATATTCTTACCATTTGTGTTATATTGTTAGTTACTATAAAACACGTTGGTCTTTTACTGGGGCATTTATGTCATAAAAGAAGCATTTTAATGTCTGTTCCTTTTGGAAAGAAAAAGATTCAATATGATTGGGAAAAATGAATTGCATTCATCAAATTGGGTTATTCATTGTTTAGATAATATCATGAGATAGTGTGTGTGTGTGTGTGTGTGTGTGTGTGTGTGTGTGTGTGTGTGTGTGTGTGGTGTTAGAATTGCTAGGAATTGGGAAATAATCAAAAACTTTATTTATTTCTTTTCTTATTTATGGGTGTTTTGCCTGCATGTTTAACTTCTCATCATATGCATGAGCAGGGAGGCCAGCAGAAAGAGTTAAAAAGAGTTGTCAGGTGCCATGTGGGTGCTGCAGACTGAATACCAGGTTGTTTGCAAATAGCTGCAAGTACTTGTCCCTTCTGAGCTGTATCTCCAAGCCCTGGGATTTTGATTTCTAATTTATTAAGTTAAATTTTAGGATGATATCCCTTAGATCATAGTATTCTACTTTTTAACCATTATCAAAGGAGTAATAGAATCTTTCAAATAAGTTACAGCATCATATAACCTTACAGCTTTGTTAAGCAAATCACCTTTTACAGTCATTTTTAACCCCAAGCCAAAGCAGTGCAGGCTCCTTGTACAGGTGCACATGTTAAATAGCTGGAGGTAGATGAGGGTCTGGAGGAGTTGGAGGAGATTTGAGCACTGGCTGCTCTGTCTGATGTAATGGAGCAGCAGTGACAGACTGATGGGCAGTGGGGTATCAGGTGACCCAGAGGACACTGTATGAATACTTTGGTGACAGCAATATTGCTCATTCCCACACAGGCACAGACTTCTTAGAGGTGACACAGCTGAAGACCTTAGCACACAAAATCCCACTGCTAGGAACTGTGTTGTGAGCCATTTTTAATCTCCTTATTTGGTTTGTACTTATGCAAATTAGAAATAGAATCAAGTGTTTTCTGTGAAGGGCTCTGCCACTGAGCTGCCCCTGGCCTGGGGTGTCCTTGTCTCTTAACTGTAAGAGTAAAGAAAGCCTGGGTCCTTTTGAGCCACTTGAAGTAGAAAACTGCACATGTTGCTGTCACCAGAGTTGAGATCTCAGTTGAGTTGAACACTTTGTCACTCTCTTTGGTTTGTTCCTGAGCTCCCAGGGGCCTGCATTCTCTTCCATCCTGTGTCAGCCATGTTCTAGTGCCTGAGCTGAGCGCTTCACTGGCTGTTCCTGGTGGAGCACTTGGAGAAGGCTTAGCTTTCCCAGGGTCTGTACTGTTGGAGCCTCAGACTGCAGAGACCTTCATTTCCAGTTTAACACACAAGAATTCTATAGACACATGTGTTTTATATTCTTCCAGGGACTCTGGAGAAAATATAGTGTTTATCTCACTTTAGAGATCTGATTAGGAAACCACATATTCTAATATAATGGATGATGTGTGGAATGCTTTTTACTCCTAATGTAAATATTTTCTTTTCCTTGCTTTCTTTTGAAAGGCAATTGTCACAGTCATAATGGCCATGGTTATCGGTACTGCTTTTTATTTCCTACAAAACGATTGTGCTGCAGCACAAATTAGGTAAGCAAATTTGGATCCTGATTTTTAGAAAATCTTGTTACTTTCTTCAAGCTTATGTAAATCTATTAAAAATTGAAATTACTTACAAAAATAGTGAAATGAAAGTGAAAGGTGAGTGGAAGGAATCACCCTTTCACATTTTGTGTGTGGATAGTATAAAACTCTACACAGCACACATTTTACTAGTTTTAGTGTATGGAGTAGCTCCATGTTATAAACTATCACCATACTCTAAATGTAGAGCTTTTTTTTTTTTTCATTTTTCCAAAGGGAATCCTGCTAGTCTGAAACTTCTTTCTCCGTACTATATTTCAGTGACTCATAGTAAGATCCCTAGAATCATTTCAATTCTACAAATGCAAATGCAAAGCAAGGTTTATTACAGCTGCACAGCTGAGCTCAGCTCCTGACTGTCACACAACAGTGCTAGTGGAGAAGAGCTCCCCCCTACTCACAGCAGAGCTTTTTAAAGCAAAGATCAAACTAAGACCATAGAAGTGTCATTATCAGGCTGGGAAGTGTTGGGCTAGGAAGTTTCTTTACTGTGGTTGTCAGGTGGGCAGCTATGGGCTGATTGTTTGCTGTAAGATGGGGAGAAGGTACATCATAGCTGGGCCAGAATGTCCTGTGATTGATTACTCAGGAACTTAGGTACTTGGCCTTGGATGCTAGGCCTTGAGAGTTTAGAAACTTGTCAGGATGGGGAACTAGAAACTTCTCAGCTCCCAAAATAGCTCCAGGCCTAAAGTGGAGGGACTTCTGTTTCTACATTACCCACTCTCCATTCCTGGCATCAATAATTCTGCTTTCTGTCATTAAATATGGCTAATGTGGGAACCCTGAAAGGGAGTCACACAAGTGTTTATATTTTGGTGTTATTTATTTTGGTGGATTTGTTTCCATTGATGTAATGTTGTCTTCAGGGCTCACCAGAGTGGGGCACATTTCTGGTCCTTCTCTAATTTGAGCGACAATATGACTTTAAAGACATGCTTTCATGTTAAATGTTTTTAATGACTGCAGCATGTTCCAAATATAGTTTCTCATCAGGATCACAATTTTCACTGTTATTTTTGTGTAGTATACCACTGTTTGCTTATGTGGGATCCCTGCTTGACACCCATAGCCTCAGGGTACCTCTGAATGGCTAGGGACGCTTGACTATTAAGAAAAGATGATGAAGAACTTTAGGAAGCTGAGAGAGAAAGGGAGAGGGACTGAGAGATACAGAGATTGTGTGTGTGTGTGGTACATTCATGTTTATGTAGGTGTGCACACATGTGCATGTGGATCAGATGTTGATGCTAGGTTTTCCTTGATGGCCCTCCATTTTCCTTTCTAGGCAGGTTCCCTACTGAACCTAGAACTCATTGAATTGGCTAGGGTAGCTGGCCAATGAGCTCCAAGCATCCACCTCTGTACCCTTCATCACTGGAGCTACAGATGAAAAGTACTGTGTCTGGTACTTATATATGTGTTCTAGACATTTGAACTCAGGTCCTAATGGCTGTATGCCAGACTTTTGCTGAATGGGTCAGCTCCACAGCCCAACAAATCTGTTATGATGTGTAGAAAACACTAATTAATTTTGAAAAAAAGAATAAACATAAGAATCGATTCTCCTATGAATTGCCTTCTTTATGGATCAGAATTTAGTCTGTAGTAACTGGAGCAGCTCTTTTCAGTCTGTTAACTTTTTGCCCTCCCTGAAGGCCAAGGATCTGAATGCTTTCCAAATCTGCTAGTCCTTGGTTTGTGCCCTCCACAGACCTCACATCTTAACCTGGCAGAGCACAGACAACAGTATAGACAATGTAGACACTGTCACAGAAAGCATTCAGACCTAAGCTTCAAAAAACCTGATGTGGAAACTTTACTGGAAAATGTAGGCATAAAGAACTTTTTAGTTATTTCTTTATATTCTTTTTAGAAATTGTAAAATGCTCTTAGTTTATACTCTTCACTTCCTCTGCTACCAGTATTTTATAAGGAGTTGGACTGTGAAACTATGGCCTTTGTGTGTACTTTGCTTCAGTCATCCCGATCAGTGGTTGATTCTTTTGGTTATTGTTTTTGTCAACTTGGCACCTACCAGAATTGTCTGGGAGAAAAAAAAAATCACTAAAAGAATTTATGTGTCACGCTGGCTTGTAGGCAGTTCTGTGGGACATCTTATTAATGATAGATGTGGGAGGGGCCCTCCCATTGGGAGCAGTGTACCCTGAGCAGTCATGAAGAGCAAACCAGTAAGAAACACTCCTATGTGGCCTCAGCTTCTATCCCTACTCAAAGATCCTGCCTTGAATTCCTGCCTGACTTTCCCTGGGGATAGACTGACACCTGGGATTGTAAGCCAAATAAATCCTATTCCAAATGTGTTGCTTTTAGTCAGTGCAGTCATCACAGCAAAAGAAACCAAAGTAAAACAGAAACACTTCCTCAACATCATCTATGGATTAAAGTTATTGAATTAGTTTTAGGGTGAATATCCATATTTTCTTTATCAGTAATGTTCAGGAGGGCAGATATACTTCTCATGTTTGCCTTTGTACATTGTCCCGCTGTATAACCAGGAACTGGGTTTGAATTTTGTGGCATAGGAGCTCCTCTGGTTCAACAGCATTATAGGTTTAGATGGCAGCCAATCCTTAAGGAGAAGAAGGTATCAGAAGAAATAATTGGACACAGACATTAGTCCTTCCTCATTTATATGCATATTTTAAATCATTTTTCCAAAAGGGCATTCTGCTGTCCATTGGAGCACTATGCACAGTAACTAATTTAAGGAATTTACATTTCTACCAACATGTAAACAGTAAGGAAAATGGGATTGAAAATACTGTTAATCTTTAAAAAGAGAATTTGTAATAATGTGGATAGACTTGAAGATTTGAGGAACATCATGCACAGTAAAATAATCCAAGCCCATAAAGACAAACATGTTCCACTCACATGTGGATTATACAGCAGTTGACCTCCAGGCAGTACAGTATACACTTTGTCAGGGCATTGGGGACTGAGGAGACACATAGAGGTAAGAGCATAAAATCTGTTAAACAGGAGAAGTGAGATTTTTTTCTTTAGAGGAAATTTTGCAGCACATTCAATCCAGCAACTCTTAATACACATTTCAAAGTTTCTGAGAATATACTTCTAATGTGTAAACATAAAAGTGATGTATATTTTTAGTGATGGACATTACATAATTTAGTTTGATATAATTTTCCCCAAATTTGTTCATGAATCATATTAGTTTTACCCCTTAAATGTATGGCTTTAGGTTTTACAACTACAATTATAATATTAAAACTATCAGATTAGAAAGTGGATGTGATATACATTGTTAATATTGCCAGGGACCATAATGTTACTTTTCTAAGTTCTTGGTTTTGTTGATAAAAACATATGAAAGTAAACACAGATGGAACCTTAGAACAGTTTATTGGAGGCAGAAAGGGGAGAATGTCCTGAGCACCAGGAAACAGATGTGTGGGAATGGAAGAGTGGAGAGAGAGAAAGCTGTGCATTTAGTAAAGTTAAGCAGAAGAGCCTTGAAAGCAAGCTAGGCGCTTTATGAAAGGAGGAGAATCCCAGGTCCTGTGCTCTGTGTTTGGTCATGTGGTGCCCATGTTCTTTCTCATGTTTGGTTCCTTGAGGCATGGTCACAGTCATGACCTAACGGACACAGAACTTGTCATGTAGCCCAGGCTGGCCACAGACAATGGTAGTCCTCATGTCTCTGCCTCCCAGAAATATCATGTAGCCCAGGCTGGCCCCAGTGTACTGCAGTCCTGATGCCTCTTTCTCTCAAGTTTAGCAATTTTGAGGTTTTTCTTCCTGTACTTCACAGAGTCTTACCTATTCATAAGTTCTTTTTTTCATCTTTTTTTTTAATGGGGCCTTTCATGCATTATAAAGAGGAATTTTTATTTAATGTAGAAAGAAATTAGTCTCTAATAAAGTTCTCCCTCATCTGATCTGAGTATCTAACCACCACTGTGTATCTAGATAAAGAGAGTCACTGATCTCTGACTGTCAGTTGAGACGGTGTTATGTCCAGGCTGTTAGGACCCAACCATGCCACCTTAGAGGAACCTGACATGTGTATCCAGGAATCACATGACTGCAGATGCCTTTTGTTCCCCCTCTTCCTGCTTACATTCCCCTATCACAAGAACACAAATCATTTCTTCATAAATAAACATGACTGATTTTTTTTTTGTTCTTTGCAAGCAATTCAGGAAGTTGTTGATCTACTTTAGGGATAATTATCAAGGCTTTACAGATGTTTATGCAGTCCATGTCTGTAGTAAACTGTTGAGTAGGGATCCCCCCACTGTTCCATGTTTTCATTCTTTCTCTTCTAAAAAAGCAAAGTGGTAAAATGAATATGAAAACTCCTTGGAGTTTTATTTATCTTTATGTTTCTCTCTTTATACATTAGGAATGATGATAACCAATTCTGTTAGTTAAATTAAAGTGGTAAGTTGGGCTGCCGTGACTAAATCCCAAAGGCTCAGGGGATATAAAAGTAATATATGTGTGAGAGTCTGAGGTCAGGATTCTCTCCCAGGCTCTTCCTGTCTGGACAACTTCTCGGCCCTCTCATGGCAAACACTGCACTGGTCTTTCCTTCCATGATGAAGACCCAGATGACATTATAGGATCCACTATGATGATTTCATCTAAAACCAATTAACTCCTAAATTATGTTCTCTAGGATCATTACATTGAAGGTCCTTATTATTTTGCTGGTTTTTATAGGATCTTTAATAGATACTACTATGAAGACAGGAAAATATATATTTTTTAACTGGAACAGTTCTGCATATTCTTTTTCTTTTAAAAATAATTATTGTTATAGAATACTATTTTAAAGAGTATGATTTTTGCTTGTGTTGTAAAAAATTTGCTTTAATGATACAAGCATGTGTTGTATTTTATTTTGCATTTGTTTAACATTGTGAAGCTATGGTTCTTTGCCTGTCTAAAACACCTGATGGTTTAATAAAGAATTGAACAGCCAATAGCAAGGCAAGAGGAAGGACAGGCAGGGATGGCATGCAGAAAGAATAAACAGGAGGAGAAATCTGAGAGGAAGAAGCAGGAGAAAAAGGAGAGAAGGACACAAGGGGCCAACCACCCAGCCACACACCCACACAACCCCATAACCAGCCTGGTGTAGGAGTTAAAGTAAGATATACTGAAGTAAGAAAAAGTAACGCCTAGAGACAAGAGATAGATGGAATAATTTAAAGTTAAGAAAAGCTAGCAAGAAACAAGCCAAGCTAAGGCTGGGCATTTATAATTAAGAATAAGCTTCTGACTATGATATATCATGGAGCTGAGTAGCAGGCCCCCCAAAAGAACAAAAACAACCAACAACATTTTGCACCCTACGTGGGGCTAGATTAAAAGAAAAAGCAAAACCAACTTATTTTATTTTTATGTGTGTGAGTGTTTGCCTACATGTACATCTGTGTACTATTTGTTTGCCTTGAGACTGTGGAAATTATAAGTAGGCACTGGATCCTGTCTTATTTGGGTTACTATTGCTCTAATTAAACATGTGTCAAAACTCAAGTCTGAGAGGAGAGAGTTTATTCAGCTTTTAATTTCCACATTGTATTCCATTACTGAAGGAGTCAGGACAAAAATTCAAACTAGGTAGGGATCTACAGTAGCCATGGATGCATCCTGCTTACAGGCTTGCTCCCCATGGCTTGCTCAGTCTTCTTTCTTATAGAATCCAGAACCACCAGCTCCAGGATGCACCATTCACAATGGAATGGGCCCTCCCCCACCCATTAGTAATTAAAAAAATGCCCCAAGGTGGATCTTATGGAGGCAATTTCTCACTTGAGGTTCTCTCTTTACAGATATTTTTACCTTGTGTCAATTTGACATAAAACTAGCTAGCATGGGCTCCTCTTGAACTTAGGAGAGATGGTTGTGATCCACCTTGTGGATGCTGTCAATCAAACCTGGGTCCTTTTCAAGAGCAACATGAACTCTTAACTGCTGAGCCATCTCTCCAGTACTGCTTTTATTTTCTAAGAAGAGATCTGTGTAATGTTATTTAATCTACTGAACAGGTGTATTGCAAATTAACTATCCTAATGTTGAATTATGGTTGTTTCTGCCTCCATTTTCTCCTGGCAGAGCCGGCCTACTCTTCTTTCTCACAGTCTCTCAATGTGTCAGAAGTATGTCTACTGGGGATCTCTTCATGACTGATAGAGATCGCTTTCTGTGAGTAGCCCTGGTCTAGAAGCAGGTATCAGGGGATAGTGATCAAGTATATCAATTTCATAGTTTGATCTAGAATGATATCTCATAATTTCATTATTTTCTTACTTACTTAGTTGAAATACTGTGTTTATCATTTGGTATCATGATATTTGAGGTATGTAAAGAGGTTACTAATATTAACTATAAATGTATGGGAAATCAAGAGCAGAAGGGTCTGCTGCTCAAAGTTTCATAATTGGGGTTAGACCACTAGATATCAGTGCTGCAGACAGCATGGAAGTAGAGGCTGAAAATAACAGGGAATGATGATTGCTGACAAAGAAGGATGTCAGGGGTGTCGCAGAGCTTAAGTGGGCTTAACAACAGTACACTGGATTTGGAGAAGTTCAGATGCACAAGAATGAGAGTCCCTGCCTTGAATCAGGGCTGGAAAGAACCAGGTGGCAGATGAACATAAAACAGCTTTTTATATCCTGTGCTTTTCAAACACAAAAGAACCTTCTTCGGGTGGCCTATGCTGAGAATTCACTGCTCTTAAGGATGGCCAAGATTTGCCCTAAGAATATGTCAAAGATAGGAGCTTACAGTGATGAACTTTATGTACATGGAGCCCTGTGTTAGTTCACAGTGCCACATAAACCTGAGCATGGATAATATTTCCATAATCTCAGCACTTGGAGCTGGGGTAGAGGCAGGATGATGGTCATTCTTGGCAATATATTAAGTGTAGGTCCAGCCTGCACTGTTGATCCTGTATTTAAAAAAATCAGATATACACTGTAGAGTTGGGATTTGCAAGGACCAGGAATAGAATGGATTAGGTTTGGTATGTGTTAATGATCCACAGTCATACAGTGATGTTATTGAAGGGGGGGAATACGTCAGTCCTAGTTTGAGAGCAGCAGAGGAGAAGAATGTGGTATCCTGAGGCTGCACTATGTCACACTATGCAGAGTGACAGTGTCACCTTCTCTATAAGAACTGGAAGGAGAGAAGTCTCTGTGACCACTGTCTGAGGTATGAATGATCTGTTCCTCAGGAAGCCAGCTTCAGATGGGCAGAGAGTCTGAGGAGAGTGGGCTCATCTGGCTGATTCCATGGTGGGACTGTTGTGTGGTTAGAGTGGACAAAACACGAAAGAATTATTTAATGGGAAAATCATAGCTAGAATCTCATAAGGGTGGTGATCTAGGGATCCTGGTCCCTAAGATGGGGATGTACATGCCTGTCAGCCTGGAGTATAGTGGACACTGTCCTGTTAGGCTCCCTGTGGTAGCAGAAGTCAGTGTAGTCAGTATCTTGCCAGTGCCTTCTGGACTAATCTAAGGTTGTATAATGTGATCTTTGTTTCTGTAGACATGAGCATAGCAGTGGATACTACAGCATGTCATCATATTTCTTTGGGAAATTGCTGGCTGTGTTTATACCCATGATTGTATTACCAAGTATTATATTTACTGTTATAGTATTCAGCATAGCAGGTAAGTGACAAAGCAAAAGAATTCATCTTTATTCTTGAGAGAGCATGTTTTGATTTGTACAGCTGTGGCAAGCCTGAAGTAGAAAAGCACATCTCCACTGTGTGCCATCTTAGAGAGGTGTTCAGTGTGAGGAAAGTCTCCAAGACTTGCTCCCAAAATACTGCAAAAGCTGTTTATGAAACTGTTTTCATTAGATATTCTCTGTATTATGATGAATGTACAAATAGTTCACATATTTGTAAAGATGCCAAAAAGAACAACCAAGTATTAGATATCTGTCCATATGTATTATAAAAAATTATTTTTCTTTATTTGTGTTTGTCTCTCTCTCTCTCTCTCTCTGTGTGTGTGTGTGTGTGTGTGTGTGTGTGTGCTTGTGTGTGTTTGTGCACTAAGTGAATGCAGTGGCTGTGGAGGCCAGGAAAATGCATCAAATCCCCTTGCAGTAGAGTTACAGAATGTGAGACACTATGTGGGTGCTGAGAACAGAATCCAGGCTTCTGCAATATTAGCCCATGCTTTTGAGCAGTGAGCCAGATTCCTAGCCAAGGTGTATATTTTTTAGTGTTTCTATATGTAAATAAAATGTAGAAAAATGGATAATATCTCACTTACGTTAGTGTGCAAATGAACTTCAATGCATACAGTGTATTATGCTAACTATTCTTACAGAACAGGATACTGAATTTGAGGTTTGTTAAAATTTTATAATACAAATTATGGTGCAATAAATAGTTAATTGAAACAAGCGCACAGCATCCTTTGTGAATTGTGGTTAAGCTTCACCCTAAAATATTTCTCCAGAATTTTCATACTTTTCACACATGCATAAACACATTTACACACATACACAGAACCTCACACACTAATGTACATACATCAGATACTCCCAGAAGCACAAGCACAGACATACAAACACATATATATGCACGCACACTCACATACACACACATGTACAGGATAAGCACTGACTAAGCGTAGACCTTGTCTCACAAG
Organism: Sigmodon hispidus; assembly: GCA_004025045.1. Classification (NCBI taxonomy): domain Eukaryota; kingdom Metazoa; phylum Chordata; class Mammalia; order Rodentia; family Cricetidae; genus Sigmodon; species Sigmodon hispidus. The sequence continues at coordinate 46,136 of PVIH01007303.1, forward strand.
AGATTTATCATTCAGAACCATTCATTTAGGCCATGGGATAGTTATGGGCAAATGTGCTTGTTCTGCGAGCCTGACAGCCTGAATGTGATCAGCAGAATACACAGTGAAAGAGAAAGTACTCCAGAAAGATGTTCTTCAGCTCCACATACACACCATGACACATGCACATCATGAAACTCACACACTGATGCCCACACCTGTACTCTACACACCATGACTTCATAACAATAAATTCATGAACAATTAGGCATAGGTCTCAGCTCCTCCAGGATCTGCCTGTGCCCTTGTGACTGTTATAAAAACAGAGGACTTTGCACGACTTAACTCCATACAGATTAGAGCTAGTGGGACCCACTGCTTCCTCTGTATCAATTACGTGGTGATTTTCAGGGAAAACTAAAGTTAGATGCACACTCCTGTCCTCTAGATATTAAACTACTGCAAGGCTATTTTATCCTTGCTTTAGTGAGGTTCTAGGGCTGTGAGAAACACCATGACCAGAACCAACTTGGAGTGAAAGGGTTTTTTTTTTTTTCCATTTTACAGTTCAATGTATCTCCAGAAGTAGAAGTTAGGTTAGGAACTCAGGATAGGAACCTGGAGGTAGGAAGTAAAGCAGAGGCCATGAAGTAGTACTAGTCACTGGCTTATTCCTAATGACTTCCTCAGCCTGCTTTCTTGTAGAATTCTATAAGAAAGTACCATGTGCCTAGGGATGGCATCACCCAAAGTTATCTAAGACCTCTCACATAAATCAGTGAGCAAGAAAATGCTCCCATGCACTTACTTACAGACCAATCTAAAGGAAGCATTTTTTTTTAGTTGGGGTTACCTCATTCCATATGTCCATAGCTTCTGTTAAATTTACAAAAAACTAACTAGAACAGACCTAATCTCAATTTTGTAAGTAATGCATTTATAATAAATACAGACGAATGTGAATGTGAACTTGTTCTATTGCTGATTCTCCTGTGAAAGAATTGTAATAAGATTTTGGCCAGATGTATTGCCTGTAACTTTTCATGTCAGGATCTGGAAATTGCTTATAATTATGTATAGGGAGAACAGATATTATATGGAAATGTATTTGCTGACTCTGGTTATAAATTTCTGGCCCAGAATTTCAGGCCTAACCCTGAGATTCAGATCCACTCACAGCCCCACTGCTGCTTTGCACCAAATACTCACACAAAGGCTTATATTAATTTTATACTGATTGATCTGGGTCCCATGCATATTTCTAGCAAGCAATTGCTCTTAAACTAACCCATGATACTTATCTTGTTCAGCCATGAGGCTTGGTACCTTTCTCAGAGCAGCATAGTTGTCCTTTGCATCTGCTGACTTCTCACTGTAATGCATCCATTGTCTCTCTCTGGCATCTTTCTGGCATCTCTGCTCTGTTTTACCTGTTCACAGAGTTTTCTTAGTCTGGTAGCCCCACCATACTTCTTGCCTGCCTTTGGCCAATCAGCATTTTTGTTAAATCAGTGGGTAGTAAAATTATTTACAATGGAACAAAACACAACCCTACTATATTTCTCCTTTTTTCTTTATACACCAAGAAGAACCTCAAACATAATATCGTTTTTCCCATTATCTGTAATGACCTATAATTAACACTGTAAACAAACACAATCACCCATAATTTATTTTTTTTGGGAATGTCGGTGTAGTTCTCTAGGCTACTTCCTGCTGAATGGGGGTGCTGGCAATTCCATGGGATCCAAAGAAAAATTTAGGATTATGGACAAGTCTTTTGTGGAGTAATCTCTAAGGCTTGGTCATCTCAGCCAGTCTTCTTGAAGTAGTTTTGGATTCAGAGCTCAGAGGAAACTGCAATAGAGGTGCTCTGAAATGTTGAATATTTGGGCCATCCATTTCCATTGGAGATTTCTCAAGTGTTCTTCCTCGATTAAACCTTATTTTCTTTAACTGGGAATAAATTCACAGCTTTTCATTTCCAGTAGAATTAAAAAGAAAACCTCTTCTTCAAAGTATCATTTTTTATTTCAATGCTAAAATTAATTACTTAATCCAACAGCATTTATAATGAAATGGCTTTTACCACATTCTACTACTTCATTTTCAGTAAAAAAACTTAAGACAAGATAATAGCATACAGTATCTATACACTCTTTGTATTTTCCATTTTTATGTGGCTTTTTGTTACTTCTTATTTACTCTCTTTTTTAAGGATTTTATCCATTTTCTTTTATCTTTTCTCTCTTAAGCCTATGTATATTTTTTAAACATACTCTAAACCATTTAGAGGTTTTAAAAATCTGTCTCTATCATATATTTATTTTGTATCTTTTTCTATTTCTAACCATACATTTGCTTGCCTAGGGTGGTTGACTCCACTAAGCTCCCTCTATTTCTTTCTGTTTCTGACCATACCTTTAATCTGCCCAGATGTGGCTAAGACTTAAAGGCTTGGCTAAAGTGACTGACTCTACCCAGCTTCCTTTATTTCTTTCTGTTTCTGACAACACTTTTAATCTGCCAAGGTGTGGCTAAGAATTAAAGGCTTGCTAGGATGGCTCCACCCACTTCCTAGTCTAGCTTCACAGAGTTTAGCTTTTTAGCAGAGGTACTGGTAAGACCCATAATTACCACTCTAGGAAATTTTAGGGTTCATATAATCACCAAGTAAAGCATTGCCATTTGCTGCTCGTGAACTCCATTTAAGTATTTGGCTGCAGGGCCTCTTTAAAGACTCACAAGAGTTTTGCTGCTAACACTGAGTCAGAAACCTTCTCTTAGAAAAGCAAACTGGGGTGACCCAAGAAAATGCTGCTGCTACTAAGAAGCAATCTTTGATTCTGTTTTTTTTTGTCTATATAAACTAAACAGAAAGTTTAAATCCATCATTTACAGCTTGTTGCTTACATCTAGGCACCTATGAGACTTCAGAAACTGACTATTTTGCAGCTTAAACTGCATTCCAAAAGCCTACCATATTGTAGCCCAAGACTACATGTCTCACCAGGACATCTCTGTACCACAGCTCATGTTAGAGACACAACTTGGATGCTGTTTTTGGCTCTGATTCTGTGCTCTAGAATCCTTTTTAGTCTTTCTCCAGCTTGATATCACCCATATTAGACTGCCACTTCTAATATAAAGTTTCTAGTCTATTCATTTTGTGGTGCAGACCAGCAGACTGGCAGACTGGCAGTCCAGTAGTCCTGCAGTCTCATGGGGACACACAGACACTTACATTAATTTTATGCTGAACAACTTAGGGCCCAGGCATATTGCTAGCTAGCTCTTGCTCTTAAACAAACCTATGATCCTTATCTTGTTTAGAAATGCAGCTTGGTATCTTTCTTAGAGCAGCATAGTTGTCCTTTTCATCAGCTGGCTCATTGTGATCTCTCCATGGTGTCTCTCTGGCAACTCTGTGGCATCTCTGCTCTGTTCTTCCTGTTCACAGAGTTTTCTTAATCTGAGAGCCCTGCCTACACTCCCTGTCTGCCTTTGGCTAATCAGCATTTTTATTAAACCAGTAGACAGAGTACTTATTTATGATGGAACAGTAAACAATCCCACTACAGGTGGCAGATATAAAAATTAAGTCATGTGATGGAACTTGAGAGAGGCTGATTAGTTAATAGCACTTATGGTCCTTCAGGGTTCTAAAGTTTGGTTCCTAGCATCCACATGATTGGATTGCAGATGGAGACTCAGAGAATTCAGATGGCTGTAATATTGTTACCAGTCTTAGTGGTTATTTTTTTCTTTTTTATTATGAATAAAGAAGTCACATTTTCTATCCATGTATATCCTTATCAAGGTCCCTGCCCCTCCCACCACATCAGGTCACTATCTCTTCTCCACATCTCTCCATCTCCTCCCCATCATGGGCAGAAGGTCCCAAGGTCCTATGATCTCAATGTTGCTCAGTTCAGCCTCCATTCCTGACAGATCCAGTTTTCTCCCCCCAACATTGAGACTGAGTCAGGTGTTCCTCTAGGGGGAGTGGGATCCAAGGTGTCAGTTCAAGGTGTTTCAGATCCCAAGCTGTTCAGTGGTTGTGGTTTGCAGCTTGGACATGCTTTGCTTCTTTCTTTTTTGTTTAGAGTCCACTAATGAGTGAGTACATCTCTGCATATCTTTCTGGGTTTGTGATACCGCACTCAGGAGGATATTCTCCAAAACCATCCACTTGATTGCAAATTTTAAGATACCATTTTTTCTTACTGCTGAGTAGTACTCCATTGTGTTGATGTACCACAGTTTGTTAATCCATTCTTCAGTTGAGGGGCATCTAGGTTGTGTCTTAGAGGTTATTAAAGCATTATTTGAAATGTATACTTTTTTTTTTACTTAGGTAGATGAGTTGACTCCATTTTTTTTCTTTCTAAGGAATACACACAGATGTGAAGGGGTTCTTCATCATGTTATTTACCATCATGATGTTGGTATTTTGTGCCAGTTCTCTGGCACTAGCTATACTGCCACTGGAGAATTTAGTAGCTGTACCGACACTATTTGTGACCATCTACTTTGTGTTCATGCCGGTGAGTGTCAATTGTGTTTTTTTGAGATGAAAATTTTCTTTGTGTTCCTTCTTGCACATGTAACCTGCTGGACAAATTAGTACTGGAGATATGAGACCTTGGAATGCTAAAGTTTATTATGTTCTGTAGGAGAGAAGAAGGCACATTTCCTCCTAGGCTTTGTGACTACTACTCTGATACCAGTACTATGATGAGGTTAATATGCCCTTCCTTGCGATCCCTTAGCAGACATTTGTGAAGATTATATTGCAAAACCATAAAACATCAAAATATCAGGAAAGTGGTATGATAGGCTAATTTTAACACAATAAGTCAGAATGCAGCCTTCTTTTCATGCTGAAGTGAGATCTTTGCCTGCTGTTAATCACAATAAAAGTGATTTTGTTTATTCAGTAGTTTCTAATGGGAAAGCAAAAGTCATAGTTTATAGTTTGTTTTTTACTCTTTACACTTTGCTTTTTGGGGGTCTCCCCCATGATTCTAGATAAATTACATTGAATATTATTATTACTTATAAATGCCCAACCTTAGCTTGTCTTGTTTCTAGCTTGCTTTTTTTACCTTAAATACTTCTGTCTATTTTCTGCCTCTGGGTGGCTTCCTCTTTTTACTTCTGTGTATCTTACTTTTACTCTTACTCCATGGCTGATGGTGAAACTGTGTAACTGTATGGCTGGTGGCTGCATGGCTGTGTGGCTTTGTGGCTGTACGGCTGGCCCATACAGTAATTACTCCCCTTCTACTTTTCTTGCTCCTTTGTCCCCTCAGATTTCTTCTCCTATGTATTCTCTTTGTCTACCTGTCCCACCAATTCTTTTCTGCCAAGCTATTCATTGCTCATTTCCTTATTAGGCCAATCACCAATCATGTTTTAGTCAGGCATTGTATCATATCTTCATAGAGTTAAACAAATGTACCATAAAAGTATGCAACATATCTTTGTATCATTAAACATTCCACAGCATAAACAAATATAACACATCTTAAAATAATATTCTACAATAATGATCAAGATAAGTGTTCAGATTAATAAGGAATTAATCTCAGTGCTCACATTCATTCGGAAATGTGTTAGAAATAGTAGAAGATTCCAGGCTGCTAAGTACTAATCTGTCTCCTGAATTAGCATACTTCTGATCATCTGTCTGTAATTGGTTACCCAGACTTAGTTTTTCATACCCTTATATTATACACTTAAGGTAAACAAATCAAATGATAAATTCATTGAGATTCCACATTATCCCCAAAAGCATATTATGTAAATAGAATGATTGATTTAGTGTTTAATATTCATAACATTTCTGCTAGTGCAGGAGTATATTGTAGTTTGGCAGTGGCAGAAGCATGTCAGTGAGAAAGTGCTAAGTTTTGTTTTTATTTCCTATTTATATGAGCATATATGCTATAATGCTATAGCATTATAATGCTATATATTATTAATATATAATTATATACATTATATATTATTATATATTATATTGCATTATAATGCTATAATGAAAATCTGCAATAAATGTTATTAATTAATTTTTTGAGAGATTCTTAAATGCATATATAGTGTTTTGATGAAATTATACCTTTTTTTTCTCCAAATCCTTCCCTGTGGAAATGTGAAGGAGAAATGTCCTCTAAGCCTCAGGGATTGAACACTTGCTTCACAATTGCTGGTGCTGGGGCAGAGGTTCTGGAACCATTGGGAGGTAGAGACTTGATGGAGAAAGTCTGTCCCTGTGGGGGAGGGACTTGTGGGGAAGAGGCTTATAGTGGGAAGGGCTTTCATGTTTACAGTCTTGTCCTCCTCCCTCTTCCCTCTCTGCTCTGCACTGTCACTTGAAGATGTGAGCATTCAGATGCCCCTCCTTTTGCCTTGCTTGCTTCCTGCTCCCATGTCTCCCTGCAAGATGGGCTCCTACTGCTCTGAAAACCTAAGGCCACAGGAAGTCTGTCCTCTGTAAGCTGTCCTGATCATGATGTGTGGCAACAACAGGAAAGTAACAGCTACGTTTCCTGTCACTCTCCATTCTCTCCCCATCTCATTCTTTGTGGTGCTTTTCACAAAGCACTGAGTCTACATAGCACTGTGCATATGAGCCTGGGTAGGGCCATCTACTGGAGCATGGGCAGGCTCTCAGGAGTTGCATCCTTAAAAAAAACTAGCTCCTTCTCCCTGTAGCCATCAACTGCAGGTAGTTCCTCAGGTAGGGGTAGGACTTCATGTCCACCTCTGCCCTCTATTCAGGGACATTGTCTGGCCTGATCTTGTACAGGTGTTGCCCATGCTGACCCACCTGCACTGCATCCATATGAGTCACTGTCCATTGTGACAGGAAAGCACTGTCTCTCTGTAGTTGTCCACTGCTCTGGTTCCTACAGTCTCTCTAGCATCTTTTTCATCATGATGCTTGATCCTTGGGAGGAGGGATCTATATACAAATGTCCCATTCTGAACTGGATTCTCTGTTGTCTCTCTTCTTTATCTGTGGTGATTCTGTGTCAACCAAAGTGTCCTGCATAGGAAGCTTCTCTGATGAAGGTCTGAGATGTACTAGTCTATGGGTGTCAAATGACTCATTAGGAATCAGTTTAATACAATGTCCCTTTAGAAGAATAACAGTAGATTCTCCTTTGTGACCTATGACCCCACTAGCCACAACATCAAACACTATTACCATCTGGTAGAACATAAATACAATCATAAAATGAGTGGTTAGTCACTGTTATTGTAGTTGTTTGTCCAGTGTCTCTCATAAATTTCCATCCCTACAAAGAAAAAGAAAATTAGAAAACAAGTTTGGATCATCATGGTCCTTGAGCATGTTTGTAACATCACCCCATGCCCCCTGAAATCCCTAACCCACATTTCAGCATTTCTATCTCTCTGCTCATAATAACAGCACATAATCAAGATGTAAGTCACCACATACAGGAGACCAAAAAAAGCTGATGTAAAGTTCTCTATCATATTCAGAATTGGACCAAGAGTCATCTGCAAAGATTTCTGGCCTGAAATGTAGACTAGTTTCTATAAAGAAATCCATAGCATCCTGGTCCTTAAAACTAAATGTCTGTAACATCCTTGGATGCTTCCATTGGGGTATAGTGATGGTGTTTTTATCTCCCTCATTTCTGGGGTGCTGGACTCTCAGCATGGGGCAATAAACACACATGTTTATAAAATGGATCATTCAAGCTACAGGAGATTGGCTCTGCTGCCATCCCAGAGCAAGGACCCCAAAGTAGAGCAGAAACAGCAAAGAACTAGGAATCATTTTAAGAAGTTCTGACCATTGCTGGATCTCATCCTTCTACAGCAAATTGTAGAAGGGAAGCCTAGTTACCTTACAGAGCCCAGAACTGTCTGAGCAATGTTATAGAAGATTATAAAACATAAAATGCAGGTTTACAGAGACCCCTTGCACTGGGTGAGGGGTAAAGGTGAGTGAATGTGGAGATATAAATAAGATGGACAAAGCCTGTGCGACCACTCCCCTTTATTCTTCTCAGATATGTATGTGTATATATGGGGAGAAAGTGGGTGTACAACACAGTAAGTTTATCCTGGGGAATATATGTTTAGAAATATTGGAAGAATTACAAGAGATATTATGGTATTAAACTCCCACCTGGAAGTCTCCCTTCATTCTGTGAAGTAGATTGGTCTTTGTTGGGTTAAAAATCAGATGAAATTCTGTAGTAGCATGAATGATACTCAGAGCCAAATAACAGGGAAATGCAGAAATATCAGAGGGGGAAGTACCACAGTCAGTTCTCACCAAACTGTCTTGCAAATTTTCAGCCTCACTCCTGGTCTCTTCTGCCAGTCGCTTCTGTAAGTCACTTCTGTCTGGTTTCTAGGAGCCATTATTTACCCTATCCAATCCAGTTTAGGGTTAAATGTGTGTAGCCTTGAACTCACAGAAACAAAAGAAATTCTCACTCTGGAGTTATGGGATAAAGAATGTTGGCTTTCCCTGTGCTGGGATTAAAGGTGTGTGTATGATAGACTCAGCTGTTTATCCTTGTATTCAAGGATCAAGGATTTCCTGAGCTGTCTACCTGGGATTTGACTGTGTGGTCTCTCTGATATCTCAGGATTTATTAAATATTTAACACATATCCACAAAATTCCACAAATACCAAAGAAGCAAATAAGCTAAAAGAAAACCTTCATGTACAGTAGTAGGAATGTACCATCTCCGCAGACTGAGGAGTGAAGAAATCTGTTTAGAATTAACTGAAAGAATGTTTCAAAGAGATGATCTGAGAAGAAATGGACAGAAGGATGGAGGAGTCTTGAAGACAAAGGATTGTTTCCAGAATTCTTGATCACTAGTTATAATTTCTAATTCTGTTCTTTGTAGTTTTTCGCAGGTCTATCATTCTTTGCAGAAGACTTAGTACCTGAGCTCTCATGGACTCAATATATTAACATTCTTCATTATGGATTTACAGTAAGTTTTCCTGTCTCTCAATGTACTCAGGGTCTCCAGCTGCAGCAACTGGAATAAATCCCAACCAACTCTTTCCCCAGATAAAATCCCTAACCAGATGCTGCTCAGGAATTTCCTTCCAAGAGCAAAAGATTTGACCTTTTATGTTGGTTTTACCTTATGGTCAATAAGTCATCTTGGATTTTCCTCAGTCACATGTTATATGAGGGAGAAAAAGGGTAAGAAAAATCTCAGGATAAGAGCAAAGATACATGATATGATGAAAACCAAACAGTTGTGATTATACCCAATAAGAAAATAATAAAAGAAGCAAGGACTGCAATATATAGTTTATATCAGGAAATTAAAAAAAAAAAAACCCAACAGAAACCATGTGATAACCTGTAGCCATATTGACTTTGCCAAACTTTCTAGGCAGACTTTCTTACATAATCACTACTGCTTTTGATTCAAACAAGTAAGAAAATATCATTATTATAAATCAATAGTATTGTTTTAATTATAGTGTTTACATGGTTATTTGGCAGAGAAGGAGGTGCCTGAGGGAGTCTAGTTAGAGTCCACCTCTTAGTAGATGGGAAGTAGCATCATTTCCCTCCTAGTGTGGGAAGAGGGAAATTTCTTTGCTGGGCAGATGGAATTTGGTGAGGTTTTGTGTGTTCAATATCTTGCAAATTACAGATTGACCTCTAAGTTATAGTTGTTTTTATTCTTGGGAAACTTATGGCATATTAAACTACTTGCTTTTCCCTGTTTCTGTTTGTATTAAAGGCATTGCTGCACAATGAATTCCTGGGACAGAACTTCTGTCCAGAACATAAGATAGCAGAAATCAACAGATGTCGGAACTTTGTAATGTAAGCTGGAGCTCAGATTCACAATGGAGACATGGAATGCCTTAGACTTAGAGGGAAACCTTTACATTCAGGATTAACAGGTTGTCCTTTTCCAGTTCTCCAGAGTGAGTCATTGTCAGCAATGGAACATGGATGTGATCTGATCCTATTGCTCCACAGTGTAGATAATGTGGAGAAAGGGTTCAATGGTGCCTTTTAAAAATGGTTTTGGAACCTTGATTGTGGTTTGAGATCTTGTTTCAGAACATTTAAGGCTGACATAGTTCACTTTGACAGTTTACAAGGACATAAATTTCTTTATGTATAGATTATGGTCCCTGTGAGCAGAGCCCAAGAATGTAAGGGTCTATGCCTGCCAGCATTCGGTGCCTCAAACTATGGACAATTTCAAGACTCAAATGGTTGTGTGTGTGTGTGTGTGTGTGTGTGTGTGTGTGTATGTGTGTATGTGTATTTGTATGAATAAAATGTCCTATTAGAAGACTTGTCCTGAATTAGAAAAACCACAATTGCACTATGTTGAGAAGAAAATATCATTTTTGTATAATACCAAGAAAATACAGTCACTTTCTATGATTTTTTTGTTTTTGCAATATATAACTGAGAGAAGAATATGCTTATATATTAAGCATCTCACAGATTTCAAAATAATAATGAATAAGAGTAAAAATAATTCACATTTGAATTACTGATAGGAAAACAAGTAGGAGATAAATGGAGATATCATATTTCCTATATCTTGATATAGTCTGGAATTTTTCCAATACAAATTCCTAACTAGTTTTTGGTCATGAAAACTTGAAAAGGTAAAGGAGAAACCAGAGATGGCCTTCCACAGACCTTATACTCTAAACAGAATTGTCTGGAAGAAGAAAAAAAATCTGCCCTTTCAGTGGACATGGGAACTCTCAAATCCTAGGAGATATACATGGAATGGATAAACCCAGAGATGGAGACACATAGGGATGGAGACACAGGGATGGAGACACAGGGATGGAGATACACAGTGATGGAGACACAGGGATGGAGACACACAGGGATGGAGACACAGAGATGGAGACACAGGGATGGAGACACAGAGATGGAGACACAGGGATGGAGACACACAGGGTTGGAGACACAGGGATGGAGGCACACAGGGATGGAGATACACAGGGATGGAGACACAGGGATGGAGACATACAGGGATGGAGACACACAGGGTTGGAGACACAGGGATGGAGATGCACAGATGGAGACACACAGATGGTAATTGTAGTGTATTATTAATTTTTATCAGTACTTGCTTTTGCAACCTCTGTCAGGGCCCCTGCATCCTGCTGTGCTCCAGATGCTACCCAGACTCTGTCTGTAGCCATGGACTACTGGGGATATTCCATGTCTAGCATCCATGATTGTCACTTTCCTCTTACTACAGGAGCTGACGACAATGGACTGACTCTTGTCAGAAACCCTTAGTCTCCTCTGGTCCTCACTCCAGAATTTGATGCTGTGTTTTCTGCATGACTGTCTACTGAGTCAGCAGAATGCACACAGCTGTGATCTCTTAGAGCCTCTGTGTGTCATTAGGAAGGTGGGTTTTCCACTTCAGGAGAAACAAGTACTTTGTCCACATCTTTGCCCTTTGAGGAAAGAACAACTCTATTGATTTAGAAATGAATGACACCTTGAAAATTATAAAGTCAGATCTTTCTGTGTGATTGTAAATTTGGCCAAGTTTAGTAAGCCTACTTCTAAACAGATGTGTTTATGCTTCTAAACAGATGTGACAGCTATGATTCATTTGACCTTTTTTTTTTTTTAATTAACTAAGGAACCTGATTCAAGTAGTTTAGATTGACTTAGTATGTAAGGAAATTGTAAGTACATCATTATTACCAGTTGAATATAATGATGAAATTTTAGTGACAAATTGAAACTAAGTTTTTAAAGGAATTAACAGTGACTGTACTGAATAAGCTTTGACATTCTTTGTGTGTGTTTATGTATTTACAGATGTACTGGTGAAGAATTCCTGACAGCTCAGGGCATCGACCTCTCATCATGGGGCTTCTGGAAGAATCACCACGTGGCCTTAACTTGCACAACGATTATCTTCTTAACAATTGCCTATTTACATCAGTCTTTATCTCTTAAGAAAAGAGACATCTTCTATGTAAAATGGATACATCGAGAGGATTCTAGGGACCAGGAGGGTGGCTGGCCTCAGCCAGTACAAACTGGTGACAACTAGTACCTTAAGGCATGTGTTCCTAAATATTTCCTCATAAGCCAAACTGGGGTCTACATGGAGCCTTGACAAAGTGGGAATCCAGACAGATGTGACTTACACCAGCAATAGACCAAGGCTGGAGCCACACATACCAGCATATTAAAGCCCTTCCCCTTGTAGAGAAAGAAGGTCTGGGAAAAAGAGAATTTAAGATTATCTACTCCTTAATAAAATTGAAATTGCTTGTTTCAACTTGCATAGGCTGTGGGATTACTCTGCTATCCTGTCCTCTCTCACCAAAAGTGAACTAGCAAGGCCCTGAGCATAAAGGCAAACCCAGCACCTGACCCAGAACCTGGCTAAACCCAACACTTTTAAATCACTCTTCCACATTCTTTGAATTAAAATGTCATTCAAAGAAATTAAAATTTACTGGTGAGTGGCCATGTCAGAGAAGCAGCAGGTGGCAACTGGATTTCAGGAGTTTGGCTCACCAGGATGCAAGGCACTGATAGGTGAATCTTGGATAGGCAAGGCCCTGAGTGTTTCAGCCCCACAGTGTCTCTGGCTACTGTTGTGCCTTTAGATGTTTACCACAGCCACTTCTCTCTGGTATCTGGCATGGTGTGAATGAGTGTGGGGGGATTCATGCTGCCTTTAATGCAGTGTGATTATCTTACAAAAATATCATGCTTTACCAGGCATTTTTACTTCTTGATTGATATGTAGATGATTTCCTCTTAGGTATACTGTTTAATTGAAGTAATGATTTTATGCAATAGTAATATTAGTTTAAATAGAATTTTGATGATTAAGGGTTTTCAACAAATGCAGTAAGAGATCATGATAGAGATTGGTTTAGTGGGAAAATTAATAAAGGTGAAGGTAGGATACAGTGTTGCCCCCACCCTTCATAAAGCATGGGCTGCAGAGGATTAAAAATAGGTCTGTGTAGCTAGGACTTACAAGTTACTGTCCAGGAGTCTTATAAACTATGGTTTATTTTAATAATTAAGAAAAATAGTGAAGTCTGAGCAGTTAACTCAAGTTTTATACGTCTGTCTGTTCAATCTGTCTACATCTTCTCTTCAGTTTCTTTGACCTGTTGAAAGTTTCTCTAGATGAGATCCTAACATGTTGGAGATGGGTGCATTTATATGTGTGTGTTTCACTTTCTTGCCAACCCCAGAGAAGTAATTTTTACTCCTTCAGAGGGATAAGTTAGGTGAGTGATAAATCCATCAACTCTTTGGCTCCCCTTCAATTTAACTAACTTTAAAGCTAAAACAAATAACTTTCTCCTTTTCTAACCCCAGACACATTAATAAAAAAACTTAAATTCTGTATCATACCAAAAAATTTACCTAATATAAATAAACAGCCCAAATATATAAAGATCAATATTATTATAATTTTATCACCAATCCTATTTCTCTATATATTTCTTCCTTCTTAATCTAAAAACCTTATCTACATACAATTTTATCCTAAAGACATAAGTTCTTCATTTAATATTAATAATATTTAAGTTTTCTACAATAAACAATTTTTTCTACCAATGATCTCTAAAACATCCCCCCAAAATAAAGCCCACCACAACAATTCTACCTAGACAAAAACCCACTAATATATACCACTCAATAATTGCTTATGAACTATTCAAAATAGTTATAAAATAACTTTCTATAATAATGTCCTTAACAAAAATTCCAAATAAAATTACTCAATATTCTAAAAATAATAATAAGCATTCATAATCAGTCCATTAAAACCAAACCACTCTCTTTATTTTTATAAAATCCCACAAAAATACCACCACAGCAAAAAACAACCATATAAAATACTATGCCCCAGTGGGAATCAGACACCTTCAGACAGTGAGGATCCTGTGGCCTGACCATAGTAAGAAATTGTGTAGACTCTGTGTCCAGAGAAGACAGGAGACACACAACCCCTGTAGCTACAGCTGAATAAGATTCCACTAAGACCTGACTAAGAGTAAACCAAAGAAGCAATAAGCAGATGCCAGTGCAAGAATACATATAAGAATATAAAGAACAACAAGGCAACACCAGAAGAACCTGATGGCTCTACAACACCAAGACCTGAACAGAGCAATGAAGAGAAAACAGAAGGAAACAACAATGCAAACACCTTTATGAAGATTATAGAAGCCTTAAAAGAGGATATGAAAAGTCCCTTAAAGAAGTAGTAGAAAAAACAAATAAAAAATTAGAAGAGATGAACAAATCCTTAAAAGAAAACCAAGAAAGAGAAATTCAACAAATGAAAGAATAACTTCAGGAACTAAAAATTGAAATAAAAACAATAAAAGAGGCACAAAATAAAGCAAAGGATAAAATAAAGTATCTGAAAAAATGATCTGGAACTACAGATAAAAGCATAACCAACAGAATCCAAGAGATAGAAGAGAGAATCTCTACAGTGAAAGACTCTATCATGGAAATAGAAAAATCACTCAAAACACCAATACCAAAGAAGCCATAACACAAAAGATTCAGGAAATTTGGGGTACCATGAAAAGACCAAACCTAAAAATAATGGGCATAGAAGAAGGAGAAGGGGGGCTGGAGAGATGACTGAGTGGTTAAGATTACTGACTGTTCTTCTAGAGGACCAGGGTTCAGTACCCAGCACCCACGTGACAGCTTACAAGTGTCTGTACTTCTAGTTCCCAGTTCCAGGCAAATACCAAGGCAAATAAATAAATAAATAAGTTAAAAAAAAAGCAAAAGAGAAGAATTCCAGCTCAAAGGCACAGATAATGTATTCCAGAAAATCATAGAAGAAAACCTTCCCAACCTAAAGACGGAAATACCTATAAAGCTACAATAAGCTTACAGAATACTAAATACAGTAGATCCCCCCCAAAAGTCTGCTCACCACATGAGAATTAAGTCACAAAACATACAAAACAAAGAAAAAATATTAAGACCTTCTAAGGAAAAGGGCCAACTTACCTATAAAGGCAAACACACCAGAATAACACCTGACTATTCAGTGGACACAATGAAAACAAGAAGGTCCTAGTCAGAAGTTATACAGATACTAAAAGAGCATGGCTGCCAACCCAGACTACTATACCCACCAAAACTATTAATCACCATAGGTGGAGTAAGCAATATATTTCACAACAAAGATATTTCAAACATAGGTTGAAAAAATACCTATCCACAAATCCAGCACTACAGAAAGCACTTGAGGGACAACTACAACCTAAGGAACCCTGATACACCCATGAAACCACAAACAATTGATAATCCTACAGGACAAAAACCCTAAGAAAGGAAATACACACCAACTATCACGAAAATAACAGGAAGTAACAGTCAGTGGTCATTAACAGTCCTTAATATCAATGAACTCAATTCACCTATAAAAAGACACACCCTAACATGATGGATAAAAAAAAAAAAAAAAAAAAAGCCAACCTTCAGCTGCATACAAGAAACACACCTCAACTCCAAAGACAAACATAGGCTCAGAGTAAAAGGGTTTGGAAAAGACTTTCCAATTAAATGGCCCTAAGAAACAAGCTGATGTTCCTATTCTAATTTCCAACCAAGTAGACCCTAAGAAACAAGCTGGTGTTCCTATTCTAATTTCCAACCAAGTAGACTTCAAATTAAAATCAAACAAAAGGACCAGGATAAACATTACATAGTTGTGTCAGGAAAAATCTATCAAGGTGAGATCTCAATCCTGAATATTTATGCCCCTAATATAAGAGCACCTTTATATGTAAAAGAAACACTATTAAAGCTTAAACCCCACATCAAATGTCACACTCTAATAGTGGGAGACTCCAATACCCCAAATTTACCCTTGGATAGGTCAATCAGACAAAGACTCAACAAAGAAATAAGGGGTCGGGGGCTGGAGTGATGGCTCCAGTTAAGAGCACTGATTGTTCCTCTGGATGTCCTGAATTCAATTCCCAGCAACCATATGGTGGCTCACAACCATCTATGATGATATCTGGTACCTTCTTCTGTGTACTAAATAAATAATAGATAAATAAATCTTTTAAAAAAAGAAATAAGGGGTAGGTGTTACGATGCAAATAGACTTAATATTTACAGACGCTTTCCTCCAAACACAAAGGAATATACATATTTCTTAGCACCCCACGCTATTTTTCTCTCTAATATTAACAACATACTTGGTCATAAGGCAAATATCTATAGATAAAAAAATGGAAATAACCCCCTGTATTATATCAGACCACCGTGGACTAAAGTTAGAATTCAACAACATCAAAAATCACAGAAAGCCTACAAACTCATGGAAACTGAACATCTCTACATTGAACCACTTCTGGGTCATGGAAGAAGTTAAGAAAGAAATCAAAGACTTTCTAGAATTTGATGACAATGAATCTACAACATACCCAAAAATATGAAACACAATGAAGGCAATGTTAAGAAGAAAATTCATAACACTAGAAGCCTATAGGAAAAAAACAAGAGTAATCTCATATAAGAGACCTAACAAATCTGCTGAAGGCTTTAGGATGCTTAGAAGCAAACTCACCTAGAAGGAGTGGACCACAGGAAATAATCAGCCTTAGGGCTGAAATCAGTACAATGGAAACAAAGAGAGCATTACAAAGAATCAATGAATCAAAAAGTAGGTTCTTTGAGAAAGTCAACAAGATAGATAAGCCCTTATCCAAGGTATCCACAAGACACACACACACACACACACACACACACACACACACACACACACAAGCACACAGAGTATTTAAATTAATAGAATCAGAAATGAAAAGGAGGACATAACAATAGACCCCCAGAAGATCCAGAGAATTTTCAGGCCGTACTTAGAAAACCTATACTCAACAAAAATGAAAACCTAGATGAAATGGACAGCTTTTTGGACAGGTATCATTTACCAAAATTAAATCAAGATCAGGTTAAATACTTATTAGACCTTAAACTCTAAAGGAAATCAAAGCTGTCATTAAAAAACTCCCAAGTAAAAAAAAAAAGCCAAGGGAATATTGCCAAACTCTTCTTATGAGGCCACAACTAACTACCGCAATACCCAAGCCACTCAAAGATGCAACAAAGAAGGATAATTATAGACCAGTCTCCCTCATGAATATCGATGCAAAAATTCTCAACTAAATTCTGGCAAACTGTATACAACACCATATAAAAAATATCATCCACCATAATCAAGTAGGCTTCATCCCAGAAATACAGGGATTGTTCAACATACAAAAAATTGTAAATGTTAGCCAACATATAAACAAACTGAAGGAAAAAAAACCCTCATGATCATATCCTTAGATGCTAAAAAAAAGCTTTGGACAAAATGATAAAGTCCAGGAGAGATCAGGAATGCAAGGAAAATATCTCAATATAATAAAGGTGATTCACAAGAAGCCAACAGCCAACATCAACCTTAATGAACAAAACTCAAAGCAATCCCACTAAAATCAGGAACTAGATAAGACTGTCCCCTCTCCCTTTATCTATTCAATATAATTCTCAAAGTTTTAGCTAAATCAAGAAGAATGGAAGGAAATTTTTTTTTAACTTTTTATTTATTTATTTATTTGCCTTGGTGTTTTGCCTGGAACTGGAACTACAGACAGTTGTTAGTTGCCATGTGGGTGCTGGGAATCGAACCCGGGTTCTCTGGAAGAGCAGACGGTGCTCTTAACCGCTGAGCTATCTCTCCAGCCCCGAATGGAAGGAAATTAAGGGGATACAAACTGGAAAAGAAGTATTGAAACTATCTCTATTTACAGATGATATGATCGCATACATAAGTGATCCACAAAATTCTACCAGGGAACTTCTACAGCTGATAAACACCTTCAACAATGTATCAAGATAGAAGGTGAATTAAAAGAAAATCAGTAGTCCTCATATATGCTAAAGATCAAAGGGCTGAAAAAGAAATAAGGGAAACATCACCTTTTATAATAATTGCAAATAGCATTAAATACATTGGAGTAACTATAACCAAAGAAATAAGAGATATATTTGACAAAATCTTTAAATCACTGATAAAAGAAATTGAAGAGGATATCAGAAAATGGAAAGATCTCCCATGTTTCTGGATAGGTAGGAACTTTATCCTTCTTCCTGTTCTCCATTCTGGACTTATTCTCAGTCCTGCTGTAGCCTGCCAACATGAACCTACTCTCTCTCTCTCTCTCTCTCTCTCTCTCTCTCTCTCTCTCTCTCTCTCTCACACACACACACACACACACACACACACACAAACAAACACACACAGCAAGTGTTCATTTTCAAGGGATTTGAACCTTTAGTAATAATCCAGAGCTTGTAGCTCTTTCCTGACACCCTAGAGTAATTCCTTCTAGCCAAGCTCTTTTCCTCTGTATCATATTGTCCTGTGGAACAGCTCTCTTCCAGGGTCCTTACAGTACTTACAATAGGCTGGATCTTTAAGATCACATAGCTGCTACAGATGAAAAAAAAGCACTGTGGCCACAGTAACCAAAAAGACAGAACACCCACCTAATCAAGATATGACTTGATATTTATACCAAAAAACACTTCAAATATTATAACTCCAGATTTATAGAGACAAGAGTAGAAAATAAAAACATGACCAAAAAATATTTTCAAACAAGAAAATATGCATCCTCCAGAGTCCAGCAGCCTATCAAAAACCTGAGAAATGATCTATCGGAAGATCCAACTAAAATTCTCTTAGATATAGATCCAAAGAGCTGTAAATATACTAAAGAGGTACTTTCTCATCTATATTCACTGCTGCTCTGTCCATTACAGCCAGAATTTGGTAACAGCTTTGATGTCCATCAACAGATAAATGGACACTAAAATGTGATACATTTACATAACAAAACATTATTTATCTATACAATGCATCTAGAATCACTTATTCTGAGATAATTCAGGCCTCAAAAAGACAAATACTGAATGTTTCATCTTATTTATGGATGTCAGCTTTTAAGACATGTGTACTTCAATCTAAATAACTATAGATGTTAGAAAGCTAGTAAAAGACCAAGGAGGGCAAGATAATCATCCATAGAAGGAGAAATAAGAGTATAATCTTATTGAAGAAACATGAAATAGAAGGGAGTTGAAGGGCAAGGTAGAGGAGGGAATAAAAGAAGAGGCAACAATACTAAATGATATTTGAAAGCCTACATGGAAACCTATTGTTATAGAAATACTCTATAAATATGTATATATAAATAATAATAAAGTTATTATATAAGAAAGGAGACAATACTCTGTAAAGAAATAAATACCACTGAGAAAACTTTAATTGATAAAAATCATAGGACAAAGTACTGGGCCCTCCAAGGGTAGGCAACTGTCAATTAGCATGAGCAGTATGTGGAGCCATACAAGGGATGTGATCAGACTGTTCCTGTAAATGACCCAGCATCTTGGAGCTCATTCCCTGCAGAAGTATGCCTAACCCAGCCTTGATATTAAGATGAGAAAATCATACCTAGAGTGGAGGCACCATGTTGAACTGACCCACCATAGGACTTCCTATCCTTTGAGGGGAGGGGATTGTGAGATGTGGTGGGGGGAGGCTGAAGGCAGAATGGAAGGGATTGGGAATGTTGAAGGATGAGTGAGTTGGCAGATACATGGAAAAAGAGAACTTTTGTTTTTTTTTAATAAAAAGAAAAAAAATGGGTTACATCATGTTCAGGCATTGGCCAAAGAACTTCCTATAGATCTCCCAAAAATCCCAGCCTATTGTCAAGGCTATTGGCTGCTATCCAAGACCTGATAGTAGGATGCTAGTGCTAAATACTCCAGTTGCTTATGTCATTGAACACAGAGAAATCAAACACATACAAAATTAAAGGCTTTTTAATTATTGCTAACACTACTAGCATTAATATTTCTTGAAGCCTCTTTGTATGCTCTTACAGAAGAATAGTATTCATCAGTATCCTCTAATATGCCTACAAGATAATCTGATACAGTAGTGACACAAATGTAGGGGAACAACCAACATTTTTTTTTTAAATTGGGCTTAATCTCCTACTTGAAATGAAGCCTGTATCTGACACTGTTAAGTAGACAAGAAACTGAGACTAGACAGGTCCTCAGTCTACAGGAAAACCTACCACTATTATTTGGGTGAAGAAAGCTAGTATAGGGTGATTTTTAATTACATATTTCAATACCTATGGCCTAGAATGTTGTTCAACTCTCATTATTTTTATCCATAAAAAAATTTAGTTTATATGAGCCAAGTTGGTTGACATAAGTACAAAGATACAAACTTGTTAAAATACATCATAGAGATATTTAGGCCTAGACAAAAAAAATTTAAAAGAACCAATCTCAGTATTACTTTATCAGGTTATAGAGAAACAGCCCAAGGCTTTGAAACAGCCATCCTTAATTTATCTAGTAACCTTATAGGAACTACCAAATGATATATATCCCACAGCCTATAAGAGCTGAATGAACTCTTATAAAATCTTAAATTTGAGGAGACTCAAGAGAGTGATAGTCTCATATAACATGCATTAACCTTTTGTGAAACAGATGCTAAACTCATAGACAACTTGTAATAGAATTTTACCCCCAAATTGGAGATATTTGTTTACAGCAGTCTTGAAGAATGATCCCCAATTACAATGGAGGACTTGGTGATAGGATGAGGTAGAAGGATACAGGGCTAGTGGTATTAAAATCTTCCACGACCAACTTCTTCAGGGGAATGTTAAGCTAATGTAGAAAGGCAATCTTTATATAAAGACCACATCCTGGCTTTATTACAAGTGGCAGCCTTAAATACTTGAGACAGAACTGAGGAAGTAGGAAAGAAAATTGAGTTACTTACAGAAGTTATGTAATACCCAACATAAATCTTCACTGCTTTCTTACACTAATAACTTTAGCAGTATATAGAATGATGCCAAATTCAGAAGCTAGACAAATCACAATTGAAACTTTGACTTTTGAAAATGCTAATGCATAATACAAAAAGATAATTAGGCCCTTAAAGGGAAGATCAATACTCCTGTAAGAATGAATCATAAACATAATTAATATTAAATTTCATAACTATGGTGATGCTTGAACAAAAGAAGGTATTTCCAGAAGTTTGAAGAAAAATAGAACTATCAGCTATTTCAGTTGTGAAAAAAAAGGTTACCTACAGGTAGACTGTAAACAGCATGCTTAGAAAAAAGGCATGTATATCCACTTGGGGGTAGAGGGTGGCCAGATTAGGATCAGGGTCTGAAGAGAATCAGCTAGCAAGCTCATTACACAGTCATCAAATCCTTGGCTTTGGGGATGTGACTCAGTGGCATACCTGGGCATGCTGAGGCCCTGGGTTAGGTCACCAGCACTACTACATAATAGAAAATCTCCATAGACGTAGAGGACAGAAGCCCAGAAGTCAGAACATGGTGACTCTGGAAAGGATGATGGTGATGGAGCCTGAGGGAAGCCCTGTGGTCCTCTGTCTTTCCTGTGTGTCTCACTCTTCTCTCTCCTACCCCTCTCCCCACCTCTGTCCTTTTCCATTCTTCCCTCTCTCCTCTTGACTTTTTGCTCTGTTGTTTTCCAAGGTGGAGGGTAGAAGCAGTTTCACTTTGTAGACCAGGCTGGCCAGTAACCTCTATGTAGACCAGGCTGTCCTTCATCTTGCAAACCTTGGGCCTCAGGCTGAGATTGCAGGTGTGTGCTGCTATCCTTCCTTCTGAAGTACTCTGAATGTTTTGAAAAAAAAAATGAATTTCACAGAAACAAATATGTCACTTTGTAACTATACATCAAGCTGTATAGTCAGATTTTCTATAATTTTGTATGTATGTCTGTATATGGGTGTGAATCCCTGTGTCGGCTTACATTGGTGTTATCCTCACACATTAAACCTGAGGAATGAATCAGGACTTTCTGACTATCCAGAATGTCTAGTCAGCAAGCAGCAGGGACCCTCTCCCTCTCCATCCCATAATGAGTTTTGTGCCCAGTGCTGAGGATCTAACTCAGGTCCTCGTGCTTACAGAGTAGGACCAGTGCCCAGCCTGACCTTTCTCTGCATGTATCTTGCACTCCAATAAAAGAAAACTTGTACAGATTTTTTTGTTGGTGAGAACTTCATACATATAATGTATTTTAACCATACTCAGACTCACTCTTTCTCCACTCGCACAAACAGCAGAATTCCATCCCAACAACCCCTCCCAACAACATCTCCCCCTCTGCTCTCATCCCTTCCTTCCCTCCCTCTCTCCCTCCTCCCACTCCTCTCCCCCCCCCCTACACTTACCCACAGAACCAATGAGTGCTACTCATACTCACATGGGAGGAGAATGATCCCCTGGATAGTCACAAGCCAAGGACCACAGTCCTGAAGAAAACTGACCCTCCCTCTCCTGGCAGTCATCAACTGTCTACAGCTCCTCAGCTGGGGGGAGGGGCTTGTGTGATGTCCCCCATTCATGCTAGAATGTTAAAAAGAATATTAGAATACAAAACTGGCTTACTTTCCACTCTCTGTTCTATGTCGTGTCCTGTACTGCACACAGCACCATCTGACTGCAGATTAACAGTCCACACATAGTCTCTCACTCCCCTCTTCTCGTTCTTTCGGGTTAGAATTCAATACTTATTCCAGGAACACAAAACCCAAATCCTCCTGCCTCATCCTCTCTGTTATAGGGATTACAATTGTGAATAGTGAATTATTTCTCCCTTGGTCTCTTCAGATATAAAATGAAAGAATTAATCATTATTAGCAACCTGAGCATTTAATAAGTCACATTCCTTGTTGTCTAGACCCCCGTGTTTGACCCTTTCTGTATTAAGCATACTCATCTATACTCACCTATTATTTATTATCCCTATCACTAATCTATTTTCAAAAAGAAAGATAGACAGACAGATAGACAGATAGGCCCAGAGACAGGCACACGTCTTTGCTTTCCTTTTTTCTCTTCTGTGGGCTGGCTCCCCAACACCCAGCACTGATGTGAGCCTGACCTGAGGAACAGTGCAGACTGCCCAGCTCTCCTGTTCTTGCCAGATCCAGCCTCCCAGCATTCAAGATGCCCGAGAATCTTGACTTTACCACGAGGTGGCGCTAGCTCCTCCCTCTCTCCCGGCCCCGCCCAGGCAGCTCACATTCCTTCCATGAAACTCCTGAAGCTGGCAGAGGCTGAGGACAAGCTGGAGCAGCAGCCTAAGTGGCTCTTCTTCCCCTGCATCGGACAGCAGTGAGTGTGGGTGATCTGGAAAGGCTTTCATATAGCATCATTGACGTCGTCATACCCTCCACCGACTTACAGTACCCAGTTCTGTGTCTATGGGTATATTCAGAAGTGTACATTCGTATTTCCATAACCTACTTATTTAAATTCAGAGGTGCTTTCCTACAATTTCTCTTGATCTTTTCAGTGAGTGTGTGTGTGTGTGTGTGTGTGTGTGTGTGTGTGTGTGTGTGTGTGTAGGGAATAGATACACTGTGTGTAGAGATCACACGATAACCTTTGAAAGTCAGTTCTTTGCTCCCAACATGTTGATGCCATCTCCCCTGTACTTCCTTCCATGCTGGGTCCTCCAGGTCAACTGGCCCTTCAGCTTCCAGGTAATTCCCATGTGCTGTGATTTCAAAGGCATGCCACTATATCCCCCCTTGTATTGTGTTCTTGGTTTGAACTCAGATCTCCAATCTTCTGTAGCCAGCACGATTATCTGCAGAGACAACTTGCTGGCCCCTGGATGCTTTTGAGAGCCATTCTCTTGGTATGTGGTTCAGAGGAGCAAATCCAGAGTCTTCCATATGCTAGGAACATGGTCTGGCAGTGTGGTGGGGGTTTTAAATGTAGAAGAATTTCATCCACTAATAGAGTAATTTGATTTCTTCCTTTTCTGTTTCTTCCAGTGTGTCTCTGTCTGTCTGTCTCTGCTTCCCTGTATCCCCCCTCTTCTTATTAATCTGAAGATTCAAGCCCTGTATTAAATAATAGTTGAGGGGAATGGTCACTCTCAGCTCTGACCTGTATTTAGAGGAACTAATGTGAGATACTCTCTAGTCAGTATAATGCTGCTGCTAGGATTATCACAGTGACCTTTATTGTGTGCAGATATGAGCTTTCTCTTCCTGGTTTGCTCAGGACTGAAATCAAGAATGAATTTAGTTTCTCAAAGACTTGAGATTCTGATTTCATTCTTATCTTTGATCGTGTCATGTTCTGAATTGCTTTATTAGTTTGCTTATGTTAAACCATGCTGCATAAAACACATACTATTATTAACCATGTTTACACTTGACTTTGCTCCAATTTCATTATGATCTGATAGGATATGAGAAATTACCTTTTTCTTTATTAAAGTTTTGTGACAGAGTGTTCCATTTACTAATATGTAGCTACTTTCATTTCTCCTAATGTTGGCTGGGTATCTCTGTGTCAGGCAGGAGTGTAGTTTTTGGAGTCTGTCTGCTAAGAATGCTGCTTTCCATCCTTTCATGTCTAGTCTCCATATATGTTGTTAGCTGGTTGAGTTTCCTGCTGCGATAAACAATATTTATTGTTTTCTGCTTTTCAGTTCAGCCTGACAGCTGCATCCTTTACTCCAGAATTTAGAGCATTTATACTCAGGTTATTGATGAGATGTTCATCTTGAATGAATTCCTATAACTTGAATTCCTAAAAAATAATGCACTATATGAAATGAACATATAATATTTTACTATCTGGAAGAGAGAGACTCAGAAGAGCCTCTCTGTTGATGCTTTCATAGAATTTGCCATGTATGGGGGCATCAGGGTGGTAATTGTTGTGTATCATTCATCCCTGCTGCTGTCTTCATGTTGGTGCCTTGTACACTACACAGATGGCTGTGAGTAACAGAGCATCATTCATCCTAAAGAACTCCCTTTTCTATATACTTGGGCAGTGCTAACCCCAGATGTCTTGGTGGCCTGTGGTGCAGGTAGGCACTTCTGTTTGTGGGTTTGTCTAAACAAAGCCACATCTCTGGGATGCTTTGGAGGAAGTGGGTTGGCTAACAGAGCACGAAGTTCCTGAACAGAGAGAAACTGTGTGCCTGTAGGTTTAGCAGGAAACCACCAAGCAATAAGGAAGAAGCTGTGGAAATTGAGTAATCTTTGCACTCAGGTTCAAAATTCTCAGTTCCTATCTGCTGCACACACCTTGAATCATGGAGCAATTTTACAGACCAAAGACTCTCCCAGCCACCTGCTCAGAGCTCTCAGGCTCAGCAGCCATCCACAGGAGCCATGTCAGTCCTGACTGCAGGAGAGGGCTACCTGTCCTCATGTCCCCACAGCCTGAGATATGAGTGTGTCTGCCAGTCACTCCCACCTCATTACTGTCCTCATGGTGCCTACCAACCAGTGCACCCCAGGGCACCATGACATGTGGTTTATGGTTTGGATCCCACCACAGCTCAGACTCAGAGAATAGAACTCCTGGTTCTGTCAATGTGAGAGACAGAGTGTAGAACCTGGTTTGTGCCAATCTCTGTGTTCATTTATATTATATAGGGCAGTAGTTTTCAGAGTATACCTTGCCCCAAGTGACTCCATTTTACACAGCAATTGTTTGCTTCATTTTATGAGCAAATGCTGAGGCAAAATGATACTGTACTTTTGTGTGCAAGTATCCAACACAAGTAGTAAGACATACATAGATTGATAAATAAGTAACTTATTAATACAAATAAGTTATTTCTATCTATAAACATATCAGTCTAGGAATACCTAGACCTATGGATCTTTTTAGACCTTGTCAAGAAAGCAAGCTTATGTGCTTGTCTAAAACACAAAGAGCAATGCATGTTGTGGTGCCCTCCTGATGTACATACACATCACTAGATACACGGCAACAAACACTTAATTCTGTCCCTAGAACTTCTGCTTCCTAGAATAGCTCTCTGCTTCATGTGTATCCGCTCAGCTGCTGCCCTCCACAGCTCTGCTTTAAACCTTGCACCTTTGTAAACTTTCTTGGTGATTCTGTGTATCGTGTTCAATGCATCTGTGATCTCAGAGACATTATTGGTTCTTAGGATCAGAAGGAAACAGTTTACACTTGCGAGAAGCCACAACCTCAGAAAAAAGAAAAGTTTTCTGAGAAATGAAAGGCAAGAAAGTTGATGCAGCTTACGAATGTATTGTTCTTCAGTAACCTGACATGTGGATTACATAAATATATCTAGGCAAGTTTTTCACATGACATTCCCATAACAAAGATTGATTCAATGAGTTTATCCCCAGAATTGCTTTGCTATGCAGGAGAAGACAGTTTGAGGTCAAATACCTGTGCTGCATGTAAGACTTTTTGAGAGTGATAGGTTTCTCCTGCCAGCTTGTTGTCACCAGGAAGCTTGTTTTACCTTGAAGTTGCTGACCTGGTCTCACTCATGCTGAACATGCACTGACCTGCACTCTCTAACACTGTTTCTCTATGTGCTGGTTGTCTTCTGTATGTTCTACCTTCACAGGCATTCTTTTAGATATTTCAGATCCTTTAGTCAGGTCCTGCATATTTTATATCCTCTCAAGTATCTCTCTCTCTTTCCAACTTGGAGCTTCTTTTTTCCTATAATTCTCATTCAGAATGGATTTCATTTCAGTATCACTCATGTGTTTCTCTAGTTCTCTTACTTAATGTATCAGTGTTTAAATGGTTACCAAATGCATTTATTGAAATCTTAAATAGGATTGCTTTTAAAATAGATTTTGTGTCTTGTGATATGAAATCTGTAATTCCTTTTTTGAATGTTGCATATTATTAATAATTGCTAATCAGAGTCTATTTTAATTATGATGAATCTTTTTCTATGTTCTCACTTTAGGAATATTTAACCATGTTAAACATCACATGTCTAGAAATTTGTATTTGACATTTTGGATGACACTTTTGAACAGGAGGGGTTAACATTCTTCCAGAAGTGTCTGAGTAGAGCACACTGATATGGCAGAGAAGATTTAGCCCCACAGTTTGGTTTGTCCCAGTTTCCAAGGCCTAAGCCTTCTGAACTCAAGGCACAGGGTTAAAGCATGTCACTGTTCTGAGGCTCCAGGTTTGCCTGGTGACAGATTGCTAAAAGATTTTATTCAGAATAACAGGGTTCAGGCATATGTGTTTTGTAGGTTTTGTTTTCTTGCCTTTTCTGGAGTTTGCTCTGTACTTGGCAAGTTTTACTGTGCTTATGGCAGGGGGAAGGAAGGAGAGGGCTGGGTTGGCTTCTGTGATGCTGTCCCTAGCCCTGGCTGCTTTGGTTTTCATCAGCAGAGGTCTTCACACAGATGCTCCCACCCTGTCTGCTTTAAGTTGCTCCTGGAGAGGTTTGCTTGAGCAGCTGCTCCTTCACAGGCAGGAGCCACCACTCAGATGTCAGCTATTAGAAAGAAAATGATCTGTGTTGAAGATGGCATTTTAAACTGTTTCACAAACTCAGTTCACTGAGCTTACCTTAAAGCACTAACTTGTGAAATGAGACATTTAAATTTCATTTATATTGCTTTTCCTTGAAAGTTCTAAGTTGCTTAGCTGCTGATCTGGTGTCCATCATCACTATCATTTTAAAATCTAAATATTTCTAGAATTTACACATACCCATCAATAATGACGTCATTGCCTGCAGCTCAATGCCTAATGACCAGAGAGGTACAGTCTCAAGCTGGAAGTAGTAAAAAAATTTCTCCTGGTCACTGTGCAAGTCCAACTTATTAGTATGTTGTACCCCATAACCTCATGTACATGCATGTGATTGTGCGCACACACATACGACCTTTGGTAATGATGGTCATATATCTGCCTCTGAATTTATATTGTTTCATAATATACTTTTGAAGTAAGACAAATCTGCCCCTCATCTGTCCCCTTCTTCCTTTATGAAGCATGAATAACATTTATACTCTACTCCGTATTTGTTTCTTAGGAATTTGGTATCCAATGGGAGTCTATATACTCAGTTATATCTGCATCATTGAGTCCTTAGGGAATCACAGTAATATGGACTGTTCATCAGGAAGGAGTCTGTCCGTGACTTCACAGTTAAAAAACAACCCTGAAGTGTGCTGTTCTGTGTAATAATGTTTGTGTGGACCATCAACTAACTATTGCTGTTCCCTCACAGAAAAGAAGAACCTCTGGAGATGTCCTCCAATAATGACCCTGTTGCAATCCTAATGTTAGAAAGAAATCCCAAAGATCTTCCTGGAATGGACACCAGTGACCTGAGCACATTGACTGGAGAGGCTGTGTTAAGTTTTCACAACATCAGCTATCGAGAAACGGTGCAGAGAGGCTTTCCATTTCGTAAAAAAAACATACGTGATAGAAAGACTCTCAAATATCAAGTATGTGCATGAACTAAAGTGACCATTGTATTGAACAACTTTTCCAACAAACACAGACTTTCTGTATTATCAATATACTGTGTGGGTGTTTGTTTGTGTATATATATATATATATATATATATATATATATATATATACATCTGTTTATGTGTTTTTATAAGTATATGTGTGTATGTGTATATATCTGTCCATATGTGGATAAGTGCATATGTATATATATATATATATATATATATATATATATATATCTGAATTTGTGTATTTGTTTGTGTATATAATTGTATGTGTGCATATTTATATATGTTTGTGTGTATAAGTGTATGTGTGTTCACATGTGCAGATGTGTAGCCACATTGACTTACCATTGACACAGAACATCAGAGGACAATTTCAGCATTAGTCTTCACCTTATAGTGTATCACAGACAGAGTCTCTTACTGTTCGCTGCTGGGCATGCCATGCTAGCAGCCTGCAAGAGTTTTGGGATTCTCCTGTCTCTATCTCCAATCTCTCTATGGAGCATGGAGTTACAGGTGCCCACTACTGCCCCAAGTTTATGGGAATTCTAGGGTTTAGGTTAGGTCCTCACCCTGTCTCAGCAAGTGTGTCACCCAATAAACCGTCTTCCAGCCTCTCCTTGTCATCCATATGGATAAAGTCATGATCACAGTGAAATTAATAAGATTAAAAAACAATGTGATGAGATTAGAACAATGTGATAGAGTAACAACACAAAAAAATTGGCTTTTGAGAATATAACAAGCTTGACAAATTCCTTAGATATATTACAAAAAAACTGCTGAGAAATGATTTTAAGTCAATAAAATTAGGGATCAAAACATAGTATCTCAGACACACTGTTAAAATCAAAGTAGGATGAAGGAATGTTGAAAATTTAGTATTAAGAAATTTAAATATATAAAAGAATCAAGTAAGTGTCTATATGCACATGAGCTCTCATAATGAACTGAGAGTTTCTAACAGGCCATCTGAGTCAAGTACAGGTGATGAGATGGAAGCAATGAGAAAGT
Organism: Sigmodon hispidus; assembly: GCA_004025045.1. Classification (NCBI taxonomy): domain Eukaryota; kingdom Metazoa; phylum Chordata; class Mammalia; order Rodentia; family Cricetidae; genus Sigmodon; species Sigmodon hispidus. The sequence continues at coordinate 75,567 of PVIH01007303.1, forward strand.
CACAGTGGCAGAAAACCAGGTCCTCATATGTTTGCTCACAATTCATTAAGAGCTAAAAATCAACATTCCACACATTATTCCATAACATAGAGAAGCCAAGCTTCTGACCAAATCTGAGGCCAAAGACACATACCAAGATTTCCCCACCCATCTGTGTAGACTCTTTCTCCCAACCCCAACCATAGCCTCTGTTTTTAGGCCCTGGTCCTTTCTGTTCCCCACCTAGAACTTCTTTATTTTCTTAAGAGGGGAATGTACAGGGTGAAGGATTGACACATTGTCTGGATATGAAATAAGATATCGGATGTAGCTGAGTTTCCTATAAGAATATGCCTTTTTCAGCCTGGAGATTCACTACTCTGAATCAATCAGTATTCTGATTCTGTTTTTCTGCCTTTCCAACACATCAGTGAAGAATGTCCTCAATTTAGGGATGTCTCCAAGTTCTAAATTGAGCAAATGCTAATCCTAATCTCTTTATCAGGGAAGGAAATCATTTTGTGGGTATGTACTAGCCTTTCTATTTTGATTAAGGTTTTTTGTTGTTGTTGTTTTGTTTTCTTATGTGTATTACACTTGGTAATACTCTAAGATCCTATGGATCAGTTCTTTCAAGTCTTTGAATTTCTACTTAAGATGCATTGATTTTTGTCTGATTCTATTCTCATCTTAACAGCACTGTTATTGATATCCTATGAATCATTGATTTCTTGTGATGAGATTTACTAGGCATCAAGCAAGGCTATATGAACAGTAGAAAGAAGCTGTTATATACTTGACACATAAAGCCTGTATGAGTAAATACATGAGAACCTGTTATTTGCTTCAAGGAACACTAAACTCAGATCCACCATATTACAAAAAAGACAAGTCATTATAACAATAAATAGAAGAGGTTTGTGATATCAAAGACATTCTTGATAGCTTCCTACTAGCAACTGACATATTTTGTAAATAATGGAATATATGATTGTTTTAATTTTATGTTTGTATGCATATTCTGTGAACAATTCCATCCAATTTCAATAGACTATTGAGTGTAGACACTAAGCTAATATAATTTTCCTTAAAATAAAAACTGGTGGTGCATGCCAGTAGGATTTGTAGAAACATTTAACAGAGACCCTTCCAGCCAAATCGCCACCTCATTTCTCGCACCATTGCTGCCACTGCTGATCGCAACTGCGACACCTGCTGACTGTAAGTCCTCATTACATCTGAGTAAGGGAATTTTTTTTTTTTCTAAAATGTCTGACCAGATAAATGTTAACAATTTTACTCACTTTTTCACAATGGTGATAGAGGATTATTTCCAGGATTATGCATTTGGAGGCTATCTCCATCCAGGAGTCCTTTTGCTTTTTTGTGTGATAATATACTTCATGCCTACCTATTTTAAGGGATCTCAACATAGAGAGTATGAGGCTAAGATATCTGGCATGGATGAACATATTAAGACAGTTCAGAAACTCATTGTTTCCGTAGAAGAGAGGTCTACTTTGATCACAGACGAATTTAGAGCTCATATTGATGAAAATTTTAGAAAATTGGATGAAAAATTAAAAAAAAATGGATGAAAATTTTGTTAGTGAGGAGTACAGAGCTCATATTGATGAAAATTTTAGGAAATTAGATGAAAAATTTTAAAAAATGGATGAAAATTTTAGGATAATGGATGGAAACTCTAGGAAATTTGGACAGAAGTTAGTGGAAAGGGTAGATATGGAGACTGGGAGGAAGTTCCACTCTGTGAAATTATTGGAGAGATCGTTTATAGAAGACTTTAAAACACTGGAAAAGACCATTACCACTAGGTTGCAAGATCATGAGGCTCGCTTGGAGATTTTAGAAAAGGATTTTGAGGCGACACCTGCTCAAGTAACCCAGAGCCCCCTCTTAAATGGTGCTACTGCAGGGAAGGTTCTTTACCTAGCGTGGTTACCATGAGGGGACTACCCCCCATCCCTCCAACTCTATTCCCAGTTGTAGCAGAGGCCAAAAAACCACAACCACGTGGAAGGGCTTCTGACAATGTGGGATACAATTATGAACCTATACTCATGAAGGATTTAAAATCAATAAAGGAAGCCATAGTGAACTATGGCGTACAATCATCTTTTGTGAGGCAATGCTTTAAGTCATGGTCAACACAGAATCAAGTAATTCCTGATGACTGGAAGAATTTGGCAACCGCAGTGTTGAACGATGGCCAAAACTTCCAGTGGAGGAATTGTTTTAGAGAAGAGAGTAAAGCCTTGGAATCTTGAGATCAAACTGGGAATGTTACCGTCTCCAAGGACCAAATCCTTGGGGAAGGCCAGTTTGCTGATTTATCAGTTCAGGCTACTTATGATGACCATGCTCTGTTGCTGTGCCGTACTGCTGCCTTAAATGCTTGGGAAGATTTTGGACCCAGGACAGAGAATTGAGTCATATACCCAGATTAAGCAAGGTCCAACGGAGCCTTACACAGACTTTTTACAGAGGTTGACTCAGGCTGTAAATAGAGCAGTGTCGGATTCAGAAGTTAGGAAAAAATTGATACTCTCTTTGGCCTTTGATAATGCTAATATGACATGTAAAAAATTGATCATACCATTAAAGATCAGGGATGCACCCATAGATGAATGGATTCAATTTGCACTTAATGCTGAATATCTACACCACGATGAAGAGAATTGGGTAGGTCAAGCTATTGCTAATGCTAAGATGAGAAATCAAGGCATTATTTGCTTCAATTGTGGTAAACCAGGCCATATAAAGAGAAATTGTAGACAAAGCATACATGGGAACTTTTCCAATTACAGGAGTGACTTAAACAGAAAGCCACTACCTCCTGGACTATGTAGGAGATGAAACAAAGGCAGACATTGGACGAATGAATGTAGATCTATAAGAGACAAAGATGGCAAGCTTTTACCATCAGGAAACGTATCTCAGGGCTTCCCCCAGGAAGCCCCCAAGAGTCAGACCTCCAAGCCAAAAAGGGTTCGGTCATATCCAGTCACAGTGGAAGAGCAGTGTCCTCGGGATGAGTAATGAATCCCAAACCTGAAACAGTAGACCATATAACCATAGACAATAGATTGCCCTTACAAGAGAAGTTGATGGTATCCAGTAAACCAACAAAACGCATATTTTGACAGACCTCCATAAATGAACAAAGACCAAAGTTGACAATAAGAATAGACACTATTTTTATGCAGGGCTTAGTCGACATGGGGGCTGATGTTTCAATCATAACTCAGCAGGCCTGGCACCCCAGGTGGCCTCTGAAGGAGGTGGATGTTCAATTTTTAGGTATTGGGACATTGTCTCAGGTAAAACAGAGTGTGAGATGGCTAGAATGCATAGGACCAGAAGGAAAGAAGGGAGATTGAAGCCATACATGGCCAACATAGCAGTGAACTTATGGGGTCGTGATATCCTACGACAATGGAATACTCAAATTAAGATTCCTCCAGGCCTACATACTAGCCAAAGAACTAATCATGGCCTTGAAGGTAATACCTCAAGAGGCTACGTAAAACAGCCGTTGGTCATTCAGGTTGCACAAAGACGCAGTCTTAAAGCTGCAAGCACCCCTAAGACACTAACAGCCCTGCCTTTGAAATGGTTGACAGAAAAACCTATTTGGGTCCAACAATGGCCTTTGACAGAGAAGAAATTGCTAGCCCTAGGACAATTGGTGCAGGAACAGTTACAAGCTCAACATATTGAAGAATCGACCAGCCCATGGAATTCCCCTGTATTTGTGGTCAAGAAGAAGTCTGGGAAATGGAGAATGGTGACAGATTTGAGAGCAATTAATAAGGTGATTCAGCCCATGGGCACCCTACAATCTGGTATACCTTTACCTTCTTTACTACCTAAAGGATGGCCTATAATAGTTATTGATCTGAAGGACTGTTTTTTTTTTTTTATAATACCTCTACAGGAACAAGACAGGGAGAAGTTTGCTTTCACTATACCTAATTTTAATAATTCATACCCGGTAAAAAGGTACCAATGGAGGGTCCTTCCACAAGGGATGTTGAATAGCCCCACCCTATGCCAATATTTTGTCTGACAACCATTGGAAGTGATACACAAACAATTCCCACAATCTATCATTTACCATTATATGGATGATATATTGTTTGTGGACCCAGACGTAAACACCTTAGAAAGACTGTTTGAGGAACTGAAGAAGGTGTTGCCTGATTGGAGACTTCACATTGCCCCTGAAAAGATACAAAGAGGGGATTCTATCAATTATTTGGAATATAAAATAGGCTTGCAAACAATTAGACCTCAGAAGGTACAATTTAAGAGGGACAGATTAAAGACACTTAATGATTTCCAGAAGCTATTGGGGGATATAGCCCACATACATCCGGTTATTGGTATTAAAAACTATGAACTGGTTCATTTGTTCAAAACTTTGGATGGAAATAAGAATCTGAATAGTCCCAGGGAATTCTCTGCTGAAGCTGAGAAAGAATTAGCATTGGTGGAAAGGAGATTACAAGAAGCACATGTTAACCGTATAGACCCAGACCTCGACTGCATCCTGGTTATTTTGCCTTCTGAATATCCCCCTACAGGAGTCATAATGCAAAGGGAAAATATTATATTAGAATGGATATTTCTGCCACATAGACCAAGTAAAAAACTAAAAACATACATTGAAAAGATTTCAGATTTGATTTTCAAAGGAAAATTCAGGCTTCGACAATTGACTGGAAAGGATCCAGCAGAAATTGTTGTACCTTTGACTAATGAGGAAATAGATCGATTATGGGCAGACAATGAACCTTGGCAAAAGGCCTGTACTGGGTTTCTGGGGGAGATTAATAATAAATATCCCTGAAGCAAAAGAATTCAGTTTATAAAGAAGACTAATTGGATTTTCCCCCATGTGGTACAGGATAAAGCTATTTCCAGAGCTCCTACATTTTTTACTGATGCAAATAAAACAGGAAAGGCTGGTTATAAATCAGAAAACTTCAGTGAGGTGACACAGAGTCTTTATGATTCTGTTCAGAAGGCAGAACTGTATGCCATTATTATGGTGTTATTAGATTTTCCTGGACCTCTTAACCTAATAACTGATTCTCATTATGCAGAAGGAGTTGTACTTCATATTGAAACTGCTGACTTCATTCCTGATGATACAGAATTAACCTTCTTGTTTGTACAGCTACAGGATATCGTCAGAAATAGAACAAATCCTATGTATATAACACATATCAGGGCTCATTCAGGCCTGCCTGGCCCTTTAGCACAGGGTAATGATGAGATTGATCGGTTATTGATAGGGAATGTGGTAGAAGCCTCAGAATTTTACAAGAAGCATCATGTCAATAGCAAGGGATTAAGGAAGAGTTTTCCCATCACTTGGCATCAAGCCAAGAAAATTTTGCGGAAGTGTGACAAGTGTTCCATTTACAATCAACCATCTTTGCCTGCTGGGAGTAATCCTAAGGGTACTAGGAGCAATGAGATTTGGCAGATGGACATTTTTCACTTCCCAGAATTTGGTAAGATGAAATATGTTCATCACACCATTGACACCTACTCAGGAATGCAGTGGGCTACCGCCCTGAGTCCCAAAAATGCTAATGCAGTACTCACTCATCTTCTGGAAGCCATGGCCATATTGGGAATTCCTGAGCAAATTAAGACTGACAATGCTCCAGTATATGTTTCCCAGAAAATGAAGCAGATTTTTGGATATTATGAGAAAAAGCATGTTACTGTGATATCACACAACCCCACTGGACAAGCGGTTGTGGAAAGATCCCATCGCACCTTGAAAGAGATGCTTCATAAACAGAAAGGTGGTATGAAAAAACCTAGGGAGAGATTACATAGTGCCTTATTGACATTAAACTTTCTTAATGCTGATGAGAAAGGAACTTCAGCTGCAGAGAAACACTGGGTAATAGAAAGAACTTCTGAGTTGAATCAACCTGTTTATTTTAAGGATGTACTAACTTCATAATGGAAGCCAGGGCATGTGCTTCGTTGGGGTAGGGGTTTTGCTTTTGTTTGTACAGGAAGAGAGAAAATATGGGTACCAACGAGATTGATAAAGAACCGGATTGAAAAGGAGAACCCTCCTGAGGAGGAGTAATGGCTTGTGTGTGGATAATACAATTGGATATGTGGTAAGGAACATTCACTTAATTAAGGTGGGGCAGGGTCTTAATTTTGTTTTTACAGAAGAATGGATAAAACCCTCTTCACAAAGCTAAAAGGATGCTAAATGCTCAGACTTTTGACACGTTAAATGGACTACAGGGGATTACAAGGACACCTGACACTGACAGGCACTAAGGGTAATTTCTCTATTCTCACAAATGTACATCTATATCTAATGCTTATATATATATATATATATAAATATATATATATGTAGGAGGTCCTGGTTTAGTAACAAAAAAGGCTGGCTTTGGAGGTGGAGCAAGTGGCTTTCTCCCTCTCTAAACCCAAGCGTATTGGTAAATAAAACTTTAAAAACTCTGTCTCATGTCAGAAAAGCCACCTGAAGTGGGACAGAAAATAGATGAAATATATAGGGACCAATCTTATCTCACTTTTATTTTAAATTTTAAATCTTATTCCCTTTTGCATTTTTTACTCTCTTACTTTATAAATCTTTTCTGCACACAATACTTTCTGATGGTTCAATATCTTCAGTTGATAATATCCATTGGATCCTTCACTATTAAAAACGATTTCCCCTACCAGCACTCTGCAAGGCATCCAGAAGGAAGATGCGGCCCCCACCAATTAAAAAACAAAAACAAAAAAAACCACATTGAGACAGAGAGAGTAAGAAGGAACCTGCTGTATGTCACACAGTGATCACATTTGAGGTATAGACCAATCAGAACAGTCGTAAGATAGTTTCTTATCATATCTTTAGCAAATATTTCAGATGGACTCACTCAGTATGATGAGAATGGTTATAGACATTTGTGGAATTTATATATATATATATATATATATATATATATATATATATATGTTTACAGTTACTTCATTAGGACTTCACCATTGTTTAGTTTACAGGACCCCACAGAGATACCGTTGCCCACAGGCCAGCATGAAACAACTTAATGAAAGAACTACATCCCTTTCCCGATAAGTTGGTCATCCAAGGGAGGGTTATGGTCAATTATCATTTTGGTATGATGGTTATAAGTTAATCTTGGGTAGAGGATAGAATGATATTATAGATGAAAAAAAGGAGAAAGAGAGAGAGAAAGAAAAGAGAATAGATAGGAGATCATTATACTTGCAAACAACTATTAACCAAAGGATGAATGAAAAATGAATTGATATGGTACGAATGTTTGTATATTGACACAAATGGAAAATTAATCTATATGTCTGATTGGGATAATATATATTGATGCAAAGTTGAATGTGAATTTTGCACGTGTCTACCTCTGTCTAAAATATTTTACACATTGATGTGTATTAAGTGCATTGTCATTTCCATAATACAATTTCTACCTCTAATTATTTATGATAGTCATAGCATTTGTTGCACAATGATGTGTATTAAGTGCATTGTCATTTCCATAATACAATTTCTACCTCTAATTATTTATGATAGTTATAACATTTGTTGTACTATACAAATGAGTTGTTTTATATAAATCTGTTTAATATATTTTTATATATAATGATATATAGTTAGGATATTGTTGTCATTTGGTACAAAATGTGTATTTTGATCAATTTTCCTAAGATTGTTATACTTAAAGTATTTGAAGGAGCTGTACACTCATTTTGGAATGCCTATTTTTACAATGTTAGCTTCACTTTCTTGGTTGATTGGGATTACAGATTATGGTTACCCAGATTTGCCACCTAACAGTCAGAATACTCAGGCTTTTCGAAAACATGTTAGAATACACCCGATAGGTGTCTTCAACCACTTCATAGACCGAAATAATATGGCATTCAAGATTTTCTTATCTCAAATTTGGCCTTGAGAGACATGACAACTCCTGGCATCACCATTCCTTTCTCAAGGTGGTGTTGAGCATCATAGACATCTTGCAAAGAGATTGCCTTGTTTGGCGAATAATGGCCTGAGGGGCAAAAGGACTGCACTTGCCCCTACTGCTGTCAGTGTGCTCACTGTCCGAAATGGACCTGCAGGATGAGGGATAGAGACTGCTGAAGCCTGCCTAGACAGGATAAGATGGTCCTACCAAAAAAAAAAAAACCCTGCTTCTATGGAGACTTGTCAGCTATTATAGGCCAGTAGCCACAGGGATGGATGCTCCCGTTATACAGAGAAGTGGTGGATGACTGTCCAGTTAGTTAACTGTCGTTGTCTTCTCCTAAATTCTGGAAGTTACTTCATGCTTCCAACTTTAGGTATATATTTTCCTTCTCAGGTCTTGATGGTGTTGAAGATTAGATAGTTGAGGTTGTTATTACTTCACATTTCAGCAAAGACACTCAGGTATTAGAACTTTATTGTTTAAGATAAACAGCCTTAAAGCAATCCCTGTGCATTTTCTTGTATCAACATTTTAGATATTAACTTGCACTTTGTAGTTGTTGTTTGTTAGTGGTAGTTTGACCTCACTTATGTTAGAACCTTTCTCTTCCCCAGACACTGTCTTATGATGATCCCTATAGTATGTAGTTTTATACCTAGTTTAGAACCTTCCTATTTAGACAAAAAGGGGAGATGTAGTGGGAAATCAGAAACTATACATGTGAATGGATCACGTCAGAAAACCAGAGACAAAAGGGGCGTGGTGGACTGGAAAGGATCTCGGAAGTAGACCTCCAAGGGAGAGGACCAGGACAGGAAGCTGGCATTCTCTCGCGAGAGTTCTTGACCGGTTGCGTGGGTTTTTGGACAGAGGACGAGGCTTCCAGTTCGAGGTGGCAGAGCTCCAGGCCAGTGGTGCATGTGGGAGGCGGTTTCCATAGAAACGCTCCAGCGCATTGCAACTTTATCCCTTCGCTTTCTCTTAAAATCTTCTCTGTTTTGTAAGTGATTCTCTCAAAATAAACCTCACTTAAAACATATCTCACGGCGGGTTTGTACCACAATACTCACAAAACAAGGAGATGGATTTTTCTCACCAATGGGTTGATACTTCCAAATGGTAGATAATATATTTAGCTGTTTTGTTGTTTAGAATTATTCTGCTAATCTGAATCTTATATCTCTGTGTGAAACTTAGTGTTGTTTTTTTTTTAGTTTCTTTGAATTGTATTAGAATTTTGATGAAGATTGCATTGAATCTGTTGATTGCTTTTGGCAGGATAGATATTTTAAAAATTTTTATCCTACTAATCTATGTGCATGGAGATTCTCCCTATCTTCTTCTATGTTCAGATTCTTTTTTTTTATTGAGTCTTAAAGTTTTTATTGTATAGATATTTTATTTTGTTAGATTTATTTCAATATCACCCATCAGCACTTCTTCTGAAGATTTTGTGAATGAGATTATTTCCATCATTTCTTTCCCATTATATTTATAATTTGTAATTAGAAAAGCTCCTGACTTTTCAATACTTCTCATAGTGTTTTCTCACAGCCACAGAAAAGGAACTACGACAACTGGTTATTGTATAAAGTTTAAAATAGGACTTTAAAAACTAGTTATGAAGCCAGATGTTGTATTTTCTGTACAAGCATTTGGTCAGGTGCAGTCAGAACAAGTGCACACACCAACATTGCTCTGAATATTAAGGTGTCCTTCAGACCACATAGAACAAGTATATGTGAATGTTAAGAGTCGCCCCTTCTTCATCACCATCAGTGCATCTCTGTTGTGGTTCTGATGTTTTGGTAGCTTATTAATTTATTTATTTTTAAATTGTGGCACAAAATTTTATTTACTACTGATGAAATTCTCTGACAACAATATTTATAAGAATTTTTTTGCGGAGTTCCAGGACTAGGTTCTGTCTGTGGTGCGTCTCTACACATACATCTTAGCAGACAGTATAGTGGCTGGCTGTGAGGGGCTCCTGCAGCTGCTGCTACGAAAACAAGGGAAACAGCATGGCCACCACCCCTCCAACTGCATCAGCAGAGAAAGACTGAGGACTTGAACTTTAGACCCCCAACCAGAGCAGAGTCAGAGATTGAGCAGACCCCTCACTCAGAGGCGACAGAAGATACACAAGCCCTCTAGCCATAACTGACCAGGAGCTACCTAATCGTGAACCACTGAAGCCATCACAGACACCAGTGTAAAAATACATATAATACTATAAAGAACAACATGGTAACTCCAGAAGAAAGTGTTGGTTCTACAACTACAAGACCTTAACAGAGCAGTGAAGAGGAAGCAGAAGGAAGCAACATCAAAAATACCTTTATGAAGATCATTGAAGACCTCAAAGAAGATATGAAAATTTTCCTTAAAGAAATAGAAGAAAATACAACCAAAAAATGAGAAGAGATGAACAAATTCTTGAAAGAAAACCAAGAAAAGGTAAACTAAAAAATGAAAGAAACATGCCAGGAACTAAAAACTGAAATACAGGCAATGAAAAAGGCACAAAATGAAGCAAAGATGGAAATAGAAAACCCGAAGAATAAACCTGGAACTACAGATACAAGAATAACCAAAGTATTCAAGAGATGGAAGATAGAATCTCTGAAGTGGAAGACTCAGTAGCTCAAATAGATATATCAGTCAAAGAAAATAGTAAAACCAAAATAGGCAAAACACAAAATGTTCAGGAACTCAGGGACACTATGAAAAGACCTAACGTGAGAATAATAGGAATAGAAGAAGGTGAATACCAGCTCAAAGGCACAGATAATGTATTCAATAAAATCATAGAAGAAAACTTTCCAAACCTGAAGAAGGAAATGCCTATAAAGATACAAGAAGCTGACTGAAAACAAAATAGATATGACCCCCCCCCCAAAAGTCAGCAGGTCACATAATAGTCAAGCCACAAAATATACAGAACAAAGAAAAAAATTTAAGAGCTGCAAAAGAAAAGAGCCAACTTACCTACAAAGGCAGACTCATCAGAATAACAACTGACTATTCAACAGAAATGATGAAAGCTAGAAGGGCTTGGTCAGAAGTTATACAGTCACTAAAAGAGCATGGCTGCCAAACTAGAATACTATACCCTGCAAAATTATCAATCACTATAGATGGAGTAAACAAGATATTTCATGACAAAGTCAGACTGAGGCAAAACCTATCTACCAATCCAGCACTACAGAAAGCATGAGAGGGAAAACTCCAACTTAAGGACCCCAGATATACCCATGAAACCATAAACATTCAATAATCACATGGAAGAATACCCCAGAGAAAGAAAATACAAACAAGTTACTCCAAAAATAGCAGGAAATATCAATCAGTGGTCACTAATATCCTTTAATATCAATGGACTCAACTCACCTATAAAAAGACACACACTAACAAGATGGATACAACAACAGAAGCCATCCTTCTATTGCCTATGAAACACACCTCAACCACAAACACAGACACAGGCTTAGAGTAATGGGTTGGGAAGAGATTTTCCAGTCAAATGGTCTTAAGAAACAAGCTGGGGTTGCCATCCTAATATCTAACAAAGTAGAATTTAAGCTAAAAGCAATTAAAAGAGACCAACTTGGCCATTACTTATTCATCACAGGAAATATTGGTCAAGAGTGAATATTTATGCTCCTAATATAAGGGAACATACCTATGTAAAAGAAACACTGCTAAAGCTTGAATCCCACATCAATTCTTACACCCTAATAGTGAGAGACTTCAACACTCCACTTTCACCCCTGGATAGGTCAAGCAGACAGTTGCTCAATAGAGAAATAAGGAGGCTAACAGAGATTATGATGCAAAAGATTTAACAGATATCTGCAGAAGCTTCCACTCAAATGCAAAGGAATATACAAATTTCTCAGCTCCTCATGGAACTTTCTCTAAAATTGACCACATAATTGGTCATAAAGCAAAAATCAACAGATACAAAAAAATGAAAATAATCCCTTGTATCATATCAGACCAACAGGGCCTAAAGTTAGAGTTCAAAAACATCAGAAATCAAAGAAAGCCTACCAACTCATGGAAACTAATCATCACTCAGCTGAACCACTTATGGGTCAAGGAAGAAATTATGAAAAATATCAAAGTCTTCCTAGAATTTAATGAAAATGAATCTACAATGTACCCAAACTTGTGGGACACCATTAAAGCAGTCTTAAGAGGAAAATTCATAGTGCTAGTTGCCTATATGAAAAACCTAGAGAAATCCAACACGAGAGAACTAACAGTTAAGCTGAAGCCTTAGAAAAATTAGAAGCAAACTCACCTAGAAGTAGTAGATGGCAAGAAATAATCAAACTTAGAGTGTGCAATATAATAAAGGCGATTTACAAGAAGCCAACAGCCAGCATCAAACTTAATGGAGAAAAACTCAAAGCATTCCCACTAAAATCAGGAACTAGACAAGGATGTCCTCTCTCCCCTTATCTATACAATATAGTTCTCTAAGTCTTAGCTAAAGCAATAAGAGAACAAAAGGAGATTAAGGAGATACAAATTGGAAAAGAAGAAGTGAAACTATCTCTATTTGCAGATGACATGATTGTGTACATAAGTGACCACCAAATTCTACCAGGGAAATTCTGCAGCTGATAAACACCTTCAGCAATGTAGCAGGATACAAGATTAACTCAAAGAAATCAGTAGCCCTTCTATACACCAAAGATAAAAGGGCTGAAAAAGAAATAACGGAAATATCAACCTTTATAAAAGCTGAAAATAGTATTAAATACCTTGGAGTAACTATAACTAATGAAGTAACAGATCTATTTGACAAAAATTTTAAATCACTGAAGAAAGAAATTGAGGAGGATATCAGCAAATTGAAAGCTCTCCCATGATCCTGGATAGGTAGGATCAACATAGTAAAAATGGCAATTCTACCAAAGGCAATCTACAGATTCAATGCACTGCCCATCAAAATCCCAACACAATATTTCTTGGACCTTGAAAGAACAATACTCACTTTCATTTGGAATAACAGGAAAGCCAGGATTTCCAAAACAATTTTACTCAACAAAAGAACCTGAGGAGGTATCACCATCCCTGACTTCAAGCTATACTATAGAGCTACAGTAATAAAAACAGCCTGGTACTGGCAAAAAAACAGACTCGTGGTCAATGGAACAGAATTGAGGATCCAAACATTAACGCAAAAACCTATGAACAACTGATATTCTACAAAGAGGCCCAAAATATTCAATGGAAAAAAGATAGTATATTTAACAAATCATGTTGGCATAGCTGGATGGTACTGTGTAGAAAAATGCAAATAGATTCAAGCCTGTCACCTTGCACAAACTCAAATCCATGTGGATCAAAGACCTCAACATAAACCAAGCCACTTTGAACTTGGTAGAAAAGAAATTGGGAAATGCACTTCTCCAAATTGGCTCAGGTGATCACTTCCTAAATATAATACCAGTGGCTCAGACACTTAGATCAACAATCAATAAGTGGGATCTCCTGAAGCTGAGAAGCTTCTGTAAAGCCAATGATACTGTCAATAGAACAAAACAACAGCCTACACAATGGGAAAAAAATTTTCACCAACCCAGAAGTGATAGAGGATTGATCTCTAAGATATATAAAGAACTCAAGGATCTAGAGTATCAAACCTTGAATAACCCAATCAAACAATGGGGTTCAGAACTAAAAAGGGAATTCTCAGCACAAGAATTACAAATGGCTGAAAGGCACTTGAAAAAGTGCTCTTCATCTTTAGCCATCAGAGAAATGCAAGTCAAAACAACCTTGAGATACCACCTGACACCTGTCAGATTGGCTAAGATACAAGACACACATGACAGCCTATGCTGGAGAGGGTGTAGAGCAGGGGGAACACTCCTCCATTGTTGGTGGGAGTCTAAGCTTGTTCAGCCACTCTGAAATGCAGTATGGAGGTTTCTCAGAAAACTGAGAATCATTCTCCCCAAGGACCCACCAATACCACTTCTGGGTATATACCCTAAAGATGCACATTCTCACTCCAAAGGCACTAGCTCAACTATGTTCATAGCAGCATTATTCGTAATAGCAAGAACCTGGAAACAACCTAGATGCCCCTCAACTGAAGAATGGATTAACAAACTGTGGTACATCTATACAATGGAGTACTACTCAGCAGTAAGAAAAAATGATATCCTAAAATTTGCAGGCAAATGTATGGATTTGGAGAATATCTTCCTGAGCAAGGTATCACAAACCCAGAAAGATAAGCAGGGGATGTATTCACTCATTAGTGGACTCTAAACAAAATAAAACCAAACAAAACAAAGAATGCCCAATCTGCAAACCACAACCACTGAACAGCTTGGGATTGGATACTCCTTGGACTGACCCCTTGCATCCTATTCCCCCTAGAGGAACACCTGACTCAGTTTGATGTTGGGGGGAAAAATGGATTTGCCAGGAGTGAGGTCTGAACTAAGCAATATCGGGACCTTGAGACCTTGGGATCACCTGCCCAGGGTGGGAGATGGGGAGATGTGAAGATGAAAGAATGACCTGATCTGGTGGGAGGGGGAAGGGACCTTGATTAAGGATATACAGAAAATGTGACTTCTTTATTCATATTAAAAATACATAAGAAAGAAAGCTAGAATTTTTTTGCCTTAACTTTACCACCATAAACACAGCAATTTAAGAATAATAACAAATGACATCTAACAATCTCAGAGAAACATGGGACATGACAAGGGTTGGGCAGACCAAGGAATTTCTCTTCTATCACATGTCACAGTTGGTATTCACATCCAGCCACTTGAATGTGTAAATAGCAGTCAGTGGTGCCACTTTCATTTTACAGAGGTCAAAGTCTTTAGCTACCAGTGATTATATGGATACAAAGAATTGTAAATTAGCTATAGTTTTCAAAAAGCACTTTGTAGCTTATTAAAACCAGCTGGCAGTCAGTCCCGAGATGCTAGTTTGCAGCTCCTACCTGTTCATAAGGTTATCAGAAGCACATAAACTCTATTACCTGATTTTATTATAAAATATGAATATAAATTAATTCTAAGAACACATAGTCTTATTATTTAAGGACAGGAGAACTTTGAGCTCATCAGTATGTGAAATTATATTTTCATTTCTAAGTCAAATAATGCTAGCAATTTTCTGTGGACTCAGCATGCCAATTCATTCTATCAGAATACCCAACACAGAAATTCTGCTCCTTGATGATGTGTGACTGGCTGAGTACTCATCTGAGCTCCATGTAAGCCAATGATATATTAATTACTTTTATTCATTAGTAAACAACAAAGTGAAATTACACTTTCCAGTCAAAGCCATACTCTATTATCCTGCTGACTGGCTTTATATATATATATATGAGAGAGACAAGTGTTGTTAGTTATTGTTGGATATTTAACAAAAATTACTGTAGATGGATTTTTTGATGGGCCACCAAGCTCACAAAAAAATGACATACAGACTTGTGAACAGTTAGCCAACAGCTTAGGCTTGTCCTATTAGATCTTTTATAAAATTAATTTTATCTAAAAAGTTATACTCACCACTACTTCCCTTTTCTCCCCTCCTTTCCACCCTCTTTCACTCTACCCCCCCCCCCACCTCTCATCCATTTCCCCAGGGAGGGCAGGGAATCACAAGGCTAGTCAGTTAGGTCAGGCATATCTAGTTGATTTAGGTCTGAGTTCCTCTTCCCAGTATTATGCTTGTGTAAGGTGCTCTTCTTTAGGGAATGGGCTCCAAGAATCCAATCCACATACCAGGAATAAACTCTGGTCCTACTGTCAGAGAATCCACAAACTGCCCAGACCTTTTCACTGTCATCTACATTTGGAAGATTTAGTTACTTTCCATGAAGTTTCCTCAGCAATTATTTCAGAGTCAGTAAGCTCCCAATAGGTCAGGTCAACCATCTCTGGGAGTCTCCTTCTCATGATCCTGATTCTTTTGTTCGTATATTCTCTCTTCCTTCTCATCAGCTGGACTGGGAGCTCGACCTGATGCTTAGCTATGGATTGATGCTTTTGCCTTCATCAGCTTCTGGATGAAAGTTCTATAATGGCAATTAGGGTGGTCAGTCATTTGATTATAGGAGAAGTATTGTTTAGGCATACTCTCCATTATTTCTTTGAGTCCTAGCCAGAGATATTTTGTGGGTTCTTGGATGTTTTCCTAGCACCAGTGTTGTCTGTATTTCAGCTATCTGTTTTTGGTCTACTAGATGTTCTTGGTGCAATTGGAGCTCTTAGAGAACTCAGAGGCAATGGAATATCTTCTGCTGGGGCTCAATGGGGGCTGTTTTTCAGAAAGCACCTGAGGTTGGGGAGATGGGTGATGTTGGGAAATGGATTAAGGCTTGTGGGGTAGAATTTCCTCTTCTTCTGGGGCTCTCCAGAGGCTGTGTCCAGAAAGCAGTTCTTCTGCTGAGGCTTTCCAGTGGCTTTGTCTCAGGAAGCAGCTGAAGTTCAGGTGATTTGGGGAAATAGATTGAGGCTTATGGCATACAAGATCCTATATGGGGGACAGCAGAGTATATAGTCAGGCTTGCAAGCAGGGGTTATGCTTGCTTGCCTGAAGCTGGAGTTGGGAAGGGTTTTGGTAGCTTTTATAAATGGGATATTAGGCACTTTTTCTTTTGTTCACCACATTATGTGATTTATCAGTTCTAGGCTTAAAGATGTCTTAAGGCAGTATTTTAATTGAATCATAAATTATTCCTAAAGTCATGGATAAAGAGTCAAAACTCTTATAAATGTCAAGATTTATTGATTATTGGAAGTAGAAGTCGGTATGTGATGTCCAGTGTTTGCTCTACTTAGGGTTTCTATTGCTGTGAGGAAAACCCTGACCATAAATCATGTTGGGAAGAAAGGGTTTATTGGGCTTACACTTCCACCTCACTATTCATCATTGATGGAGGTCAGGACAGGAACTCAAACAGGAGGGACCGTGGAGGTAGGAGCTGATCCAGAGACCATGGAGGGGTACTGTTTACTGGCTTCTTTTTCCTACTGGCTTACTCAGCCTGCTTTTTTCTAGAGCCTAGGATGGCCTGATCAAAGTAACACTTACAACTGGGCTGGACCCTGTCACATCAATTGCTAATTAAGAAAATGCCCCAGTGGCTTGCCAACAGATGATCTTATAGAGACATTTTCTTTTTAAAATTTAATTTAATTTTTATATATTTTTACATACCTACCACAGTTTACCCTTCTTCTTCTTCTTCTTCTTCTTCTTCTTCTTCTTCTTCTTCTTCTTCTTCTTCTTCTCCCATATCCTCTCCCTGATTCCCACCTACCTCCCTCCCCATCTACTGCATTTCCTTTTCCATTCAGGAAGGGGGAGGCCTCCCATTGGCTTGAACAAAGCAGGGCACACCAAGTTTAGGTAGAACCAACCAAACTCCTGCCAAAAGACATTCTCTTGATTGAAGTTCCTGACTCAGCAGTGAATTTAGGTTGTGCCAAGTTGATATAAAATGAGCCAAGACAGTGTTGTTCTAGCATGCGTTCTTTGATGACACCAGTTTTATTAGAATTGTCACTACAATTGGCCTGTCATATTGTCAAAGATTCAACCAATCATATATTGAGAATATATGAAACAAATGATTCTTCTGCTCTGAATATTACCTTCCCCTGAATTATGCAGTATAAACTATACTATAGAACTGTTGTAAAGAGCTGTTCTGAGCAGAAATGGTCAGAAGGATGTAGGGGTCTCGAAGAGGGAGGATCTTGTCTAGAATTCTTAGTCACTGCACTGGTTCTAATTTGTGGTTTTCCTCTTCCCAGTTTTTCTCAGGTCTGTCAGTATATTCAGGAAGCTTAGTACCTGGACTCTCATGGATTCAATATATTAACATTACTCACTATAGATTTACAGTAAGTTGTCCTACCTTAGCAAAAGAAATAAGTTTTAACCAAGTCCTTCCCCAGCTGGACCAGCTACTCCCTCCAAGAGCAAAAGATGAGAAATTTCCTGTTACTTTTAGCCAAAGGTCAGTGAGGCATCTGAGATTTTCACAGTCATGTGTTATTTAAGAGAAAGTGTAAGAAAATTCCTGAGTAAGGTGAAAGATAGATGATATGATGAAAATGAAACAGTTGTGATTATACACAATAAGAAAATAATGAAAGGATCAAGAACTATGATATATAGTTTACATCAGGAAATAAAAGAAACAGAAACCATATGATACCAATAACCATATATGCTTTGCCAAGCTTTCTTTCCTGTAAAGTATGTCTTAATAGACTTTCTAATTCCCATAATCACAACTCTTTTTGATGAAAACAAACAAGAAATATTGTTTCTATAAATCAATAGTTATGTTCTACTTACAGCGTTTTCATGGTTATGGACTAGACAGATGAGGGAAAGCCTGATGCAATCTAGTAAGAGAATCCACCTCCTAGTAGATGGGAAGCACTATGATTTCAATCCTGAACCTCCTGAGTGTGGGAGAGGGGCACTGCTTTGCTGGGCCAATGGAGCTTGCTGGGGTTTTGTTTGTTTAAAAGAGAGAGTGTACAAATTAAGAGAATCAGTAATGAAAAGGGAGAGATGACAACAGACACTCTGGAAATCCAGAGAATTATCAGGTCATACTTTGAAAATCTATATTCTACTAAAATGGAAAACTTAAAAGAAATGGACAGCTTTCTAGACAGGTACTAATTACTAAAAATTAAATCAAGACCAGATAAATGACCTAAACAGACCTATAACCACAGAGGTTATTGAAGTTGTTATTAAAAGTCTTCCAAACAAAACAACACTCAGCAAAGTGTTCCATACAGTAGAAACTGAAGGAGGCCAAACTCTTTATAGGAGGCCACAATCACCCTGTCACTCAAAGATGGGACAAAGAAACAGAATTACAGACCAATCTCCCTCATGCACATTGGTGCAAAATACTCAATAAAGTTCTGGCAAACTGAATTCAACAACATGTTAAAAAAAAAAGTCATCCACCACTATCAAGTAGACTTCATCCTTGAAATGCTGGGATGGTTCAACATACAGAAACTGTAAATGTCATCCATCAAATAAAGAAATTGAAAGAAGAAAAAAACCCCATGATCATCTCCTTAGATGCTGATAAGCCTTTGACAAAATCCAACACACCTTTAAGATAAAAGTTGTGGAGAGAGCAGGAATACAGGGAAAATAACTGAACATAATAAAGGCAATTTACAAGAAGCCAACGGCCAACATCAAACTACATGGAGAAAAACTCAAAGCAATCCTACCAAAATCAGAAACTAGACAAGGTTGTCCCCTCTCCCCTTATTTATTCAATACAGTTCTCAAAGTTTAGCTAAAGCAATAAGAGATCAAAAGGAGATTAAGGGGATATAAATTGGAAAAGAAGTCAAACTGTCTCTATTTGCAGATGACATGATTGTATATATAAGTGACCCACAAAATTCTACCAGGGAAGTTCTATAGCTGATAAACACCTTCAGAAATGTAGCAGGGCACAAGATTAAAACAAAGAAATTAGTAGTGCATTTATACACTAAAGATTAAAGGACTGAAAAAGAAATAAGAGAAACATCACCTTTTATAATAGCTGCAAGTAGCATTAAATAAATTGGTGTAACCATAACCAAAAAGTATCAGATCTATTTGGCAAATTATTTAAACCTCTAGAGAAAGAAATTGACGAGGATATTAGAAAATGGAAAGATCTCCCATTTCCTGGATAGGTAGGATCAACGTATTGAAAATGGCAATCCTACCAAAACCAATCTACAAATTCAATGCAATTCCCATTGAACTCCCAACACATTTTTTACAGACCTTGAAAGAACAATATTCAATTTCATTTGGAATTTTCAAGAAAGCTAGGATTGCTAACAACAATTTTGTTCAACAAAAGAACCTCTGGAGGCATCACCATCCCTATCTTCAATTATACTATAGAGCTACAGTAATATAAATAGCCTGGTACTGGCATAAAAGCAGACTTGTGGATCAACAAAATGGAATTGAAGACCCTGACATTCACCCACACACCTATGAACACCTGATTTTTGAGAAAGAGACCAAAAATATTCAGTGGAAGAAAGATAGTATCTTCAACAAATGGTGTTGGCATAACTGGATGGTAATGTGGAGAGAAATAGAAATAGATCAAAACATCACCTTGCACAAAACTTAAATCCAAGTAGATCAAAGACCTCAACATTAACCCAACTACACTTAACATGATTGAAAAGAAAGTGGGAAATACTCTCCAAAGCATTGGCACTGGTGATGACTTTTTAAATACAACTCCAGTAGCACAGACACTAAAAACAGCAATCAATATGTGGGAACTCCTGAAACTAAGAAGCTTTTGTAAAGCCAAAGACACAGTAAATGAGACAAAAGGACAGCTAACAAAATGGAAAAGGATTTTTATCAATCCTACAAGTGACACAAGAATGAGCTCTTCAAATATATAGACACCTCAAGAAACTAGAGCCCAGAATACTTATTAACCCAATTAAAAATGGGGTTCACAACTACAAAGGGAAACTCAGCAGAAGAATTAAATTGACTGAAATACACATGAAAAAGTATTCAACATCTTTAGCCATCAGAGAAATGCAAATCAAAACAACCTTGAGATACCACCTTCCACATTGCCAGAATGGCTAAGATTAAAAACACAGATGATAGCCTATGCTGGAGAGGATGCAGAGCAAGGGGAACACACCTTCATTGTTGGTGGGAGTCTAAACTTGTTCAGGCAACCTGGAATGAAATATGGTACTTTCTCAGAAAACTGCGAATCAATCTCTAAAAGGTCCAGCAATGCTGCTTTTAGGCATATTTCCTAAAGATGCACATTCGCACCCCAAAAGCATTAGCTCAACTATGTTCATAGCAGCATTATTTGTAAAAGCAAGAAACTGGAAACAACCTACATGTTCCTCAACTGAAGAATGGATGAACAAACTGTGGTACATCTACACAATGGTGTACTACTCAGCAGTAAGAAAAAATGATATCCTAAAGTTTGCAGGCAAATGGATGCATTTGGAGAATATCCACATGAGCCAGGTATTACAAACCCAGAAAGATACGCACAGGATATATTCACACATTAATGGACTTTAGACAAAAAGCAAAGAACACCCAAGCTGCAAACGACAACCTCTGAACAGCTTGGGATCAGAAGGAACTTAAGAGAGACATCCAGGGATTCCCCTAGCAAGAGAAAATACAGAGGATCTCCTTATCTAATTGGGAGCATAAGGGGTTGTAACCAACAAGAAATGGGAACAAATTATGAGAGATGAGATGATTGATTGAGAGGAATAATGTTAGGGAGATTAAAAAAAAAAAGAGGAGATCTTAATAGAAGAAGCCAATGTAGGGTTGGAAAAAGACCCAGTGCTAGGGAGTCTGAAAACTCACAGAATGTCCCTAGCTAGTTCTCCATCCAATAGTTAAGGTGTTGCCTAAACAGGACTTACCCTAAAATCATATGAATAGCTATCCTAAGTGCCATCACAGAACTTACATCCAACAATGAATGCAGGTGGAGGCAGAGATACATGGCTGAGTACTGGGTGAGTTCCTGTGAGAGCAAGGAGGGAAAGTGTATATGAGCCAGGGGATAGGGATTATGAAGAAAATTCCCAGAGTGATGGCTGACTTCATCACTGTGGAGCTTACAGAATCAAGAACAGCCACTGGGGAACAACCATCAGGAAAAAGAACTAGGTCCTCCAATGATAGGCAGCTGTCCACTGTCATGGGAAGTGTGTGGAGCCTCAAGGGGAAGGAACACACTGTGTTTCTTGCATGGACTGGTACTTCAGAGTCTATTCCATCCATAGGAACACCTAATGCAGTCTTGATATTAGGGTGAGGAAATTGGACTTGCCTAGAGTGGATGCTGTGCTGATCCACCTTGAGACCTCTTTCCCTTTTGGGGCAGGGGATTGGGGAATGAGGAAGAGGGAGGCTGAAGGCTGACTGGGAGGGATTAGGAGGCAGAGGGGAAGGGGGAACAGAGGTATACATGGATTAAAAAAAGAATTCATTTTATAAATTTCAAAAATGTGTATAAAATAATTTTAAATCCTAAGGGATACAAGGCAATAGGTATACCCAGAGATAGAGACACACAAGGTGATGATAGACAGAGATGGAGACATAGGGATGGATACACACAGGGATGGAGACAGAGGGATGGAGACACAGCAACAGAGACACACAGGGATGGAAACACAGGGATGGACACACAGGGATGGAAACACAGGGATGGACACACAGGGACGGAGACACAGGGATGGAGACACAGGGATGGAGACACACAGGGATGGAGACACAACTGGATGGAGACATAGGGATGGAGACACAGGGATGGAGACACAGGGATGGAGATGCACAGATGGAGACACACCAGTGGTAATTGAAGTATTTTATGAATTTTGTCAGTAGCTGCTTTTCTAACCTGTGTCAGGGCCCCTGCATCCTGCTGTGCTCCAGCTGTTACACAGACTCTGTCTGTGGCCATGGACTGCTGGGGATGTTCCATAGCTGAGCATCCATGTTTGTCACTGTCCTCTTAGTACAGGAGCTGACAGCAATGGACTGACTCCTCTCAGAAACCCTTAGTCTCCTCTGGTCCTCACTCTAAAATTTGATGCTGTGTTTTCTGCATGACTGTCTATTGAGTCAGCCGAATACACACAGCTGTGATCTCTTAGAGCCTCTGTGTGTCATTAGGTAGCTAGGATTTTCCACTTCAGGAGAAATAAGTGCTTAGTCCATGTCTCTGCCCTTTGAAGAGATAGCATCCATGAAAATTTAGAAATGAATGTCACCTTGAAGACAAGAAAGTCAGAACTTAGTGTGACTCTCTAAACTCACCCAGGTTTACTAATGCTACTTCCTCTATGCTTCTAAATAGATGTGACAGCTATGCCTCTTTGAATGGTTTTTGAAATTAACTAAGGAATCTGATTGAAGTAGTTTAGATTGACATAATATGTAAGGAACTTGTAAGTACATCACTACTTCCAGTTAAATATAATGATAAAATTTTAGTGATGTGGTAAAATTGAGTTTTTAAAGGAAGTAACAGTGACTGTACTGAGAAGGCTTTGACATTATTTTTGTGTGTGTTGATTACAGATGTACTGATGAAGAATTCTTGATGATGCAGGGTATTGATATCTCATCCTGGGGCTTCTGGAAGAATCACGTGGCCTTAGCTTGTATAATGATCATCTTCTTATCAATGACCTATGTACAGTTTTCACCACATAAGAAGGTTGAAGTTCTTAGGAGTAAATGGAAGAAGTTTCAACAGTTGTTTAAAGAGATGTGATTGCAAAGTATCTTCTGAGTCTTTATACTTATACAAATGGATATTACCCAGCCAGCATTACCCTGAAAAGATTCCCACTGTGATGAACTGTGATGAATGGGAGACTCATGGTTGGTAAAGGAAAGGTACCAGAGTAAGTGACATGTGAGTGCTAAGCCCTAAACAGGACACCTCTACCACCCTTTCTAAAATGTAGACCACTATGGAGAAGGGTGGAAAGATTACAGGAGCCTGAAGATGAGAAGGACACCTGGAGATGCTATATTGTGGGCATGAAACAACCCCTGCAAACATGGTCTATCTCACAACATCTACAACCCTCTGCACAAGACTGGGTCCCTCATCAGGCCAGCAAGGGCCAGAGAGGGACTCAACAGGACCATACTCCATTCTGCTGAACTTTTGCTACTGATAGATTATGGGAGATACAGTCATTGATTTCACATGTCTACTCACAGAAGAACCAGCTGGGCTCTAGTGGATAGTCTAAAGCCCAGGGTCACACAGACAGCCCTCATTAAACTCTGTGAGTCACAAGACAAAACACAAAGATAGCAGTGTAAAAAAGAGACTGATAAAGAGGGCAATTTGAAGGGGCTGGATGGGAGATAAGAAAGGTTGGAGGGAGGGAGAATGGCCAAAATGCATTATGTTCATATATGGAATTGTCAACTAAAAATAATATTGCAAAATATAAAGAGGAACTTTTTGTGTAAAGTATCTAAGTGAGACTTTTTTCTATTTGTTTTCTATTACAGGGTAATTCAGAAATGACTTTTTTTTTTAAAGTTTACAAATGCAGCACATTAAATTATAAGTAAAAGAATCCTGAAATGAAATTAATGTCATTATGTAGTGTATATTAGTTCATCTCATCAAAAATAATGAGAGGCTGTGTGATACATATTTCATAAAAATAGTCTGGAATATAAGTGGAAAGATCTCACCACAGAGCCACACTATGAGGTGACCCACACCTTTAATCCTAGCTCTAGGAAAGTTGGACCAAGTTTTGAGATAGCTGGGTGGAGGGAGAGAAGGGAAGAGTTCAGTTTTTCCAGCCTTTTCCTTTTTAGGCTGAAGAGAGAAAAGTGAAAGACAGAGGATTACTATTCCAGAAAGAAGGTCTACAGAGTCAGCAGGGTGAGAATTGACTGTGGATTGTTCTGTGATTCTCTGATATTTCAGCTTTTCTCTGATATCCGACTCTGTATTTTTATTATAACACCAAGTTCAAGATTCCCATCCACTTTTTAGTCAATTTATTTTTTTCTTAATTTATTGAGACAGATTCTTATACCCTTAGGACAAACCTGCTTGAAATTCATGTGCTCCTGACTCTGCCTCCAGACCTGCTGGAGTTACATGAGCATCCACTACTGTAGGGAAATAGGCTGTGCAAAGAAATCAACTCTGGCTCTGAAACCAGAGCTAGTGAAAGAAATACCTCTTGATCTGAGAACTGAACCACTGAAACACTTTATCCCTTAACCCAGAACCAAAGAAATGCACTTAGTCCCTAGAATCAGAGATAGTGAAAAAACTATGCCCTGGCCTTGGTAGTAGAGTCCCACAGGTCAAACAGGCTAGTGAAAGAAACACAGTTGAGCCCAGAAATCTCGGCCCTCTCTGTCCCTGATGAACAAAACTAACCAATCCCTCAGCAGGAATAAGGAACCAATCCTTGAGTATCCCTGGAGAAACTCCACCCCTAAGAGCCCCCATGTAACCCTCTGTCTGTTCAGTTGTTGACTGTTCTTTCTCACTCTGGTAGAGGCAGCCACATTCCTGGACTCCTCCTTCCCAAATAAATCTCTTTCTCAGAAGAGTCCTGGGTGAAAATCTTCATTGTCTGGCCAAGAGAAGAACTTTCTAAGACATTCCTTAGGGCACTGAGCAGAAAAACTTTGCAGAGGCATCCTCTTAGGGAACTGAGCAAGGTGTAGCAGAACAGAAGACAGAAGAACCTTCCTGAGACATCTCTTAGAGCAGAACAGAAAAAGGAACATCTATTTGCCAGAGCCAGAGAAGATGGCTATATTTCTGCCCTGATTTCCCCTTTAGCAAACAAAGCAGAAGAAGTAACATATTGGGCAGAGAGAGGAAGTATAGCTCTGCTAGGAATTCCCTTTAAGGGAGGTGTAGTAAAGCTCAACTGTATTGACTCCTCTCCAGGAGAGGAGAAGACTGCTATGTCCTGAGGGAGACCATCCCCCACTGCACCCCAGCTTCAGGCTGACTTCCTGAACAGTCAAGATACCTTTCCATCCATAGCTGAGCTGTCCCAAGGCAGCTCCTGCTGTCAGAGCTATACAGCTCTCCAGGTATAGCCTGACTGTCCAAACAGGATACCTCTCACCCCATCCCCAAAGTTGTAACACTTTCTTACAACCATTTGGCTTACTAGGTTTAATTTTCAAATTATTTTATGTATACAGAATTTTAGGAAGATAGTGTACAGATTTCTTGGGTGCCCTTTACCCATATTTTGTTAATGTGAAAATTTCCTTTGCCAAGGTACTTTGGTTAATGCTACATTAACACTGAGAAATTGCTGTTCCTTAAACTGCACTATATTCACATTTTTCCACTTTTCTATTAATATTCCTGTATTATTTGTCCCTGTCCAGCAGGTCCAGTTATTCGAGGGTTTCGAGGGGGGGGCCACCTGTGAAGCAAATGGAGGAAAGAGAGAGAGGAAGCCAAGCGCATAAAGAACGACAAGAGTCTGAGTCACGCCAAGGCTTCATTTATTGAGTGAATGCTGAGGCTTTTTAAGCAATGCCTTTGGAAGGGGAGGGGAGGTGGAGAGAGGGGAGTGTAAGGCTCCAGGCACAGAGGGAAAGCAGAGAGAGG
>PVIH01007304.1:0-71178 GCA_004025045.1 Sigmodon hispidus
CCTTCCTCCCCAGTCCTCCCTCCCCAGTCCTCCCTCCCCAGTCCAATAGAAAGAACTGACATTTTTGTAACTCTGGTCTCCCAGATTTCAGCATTTAAGATCATCTTGCTCTTCAGGTCTGGGAGTTGGGGGAGGTTTCTTTGCCTCATCTTGATCTTTAGGCATCAGTCTGCAGACTGCAGGCCTGGGGTTGAGTTTTTCAGGGTTTGGCTTGGTCCTGTTCATCACATGAGTCCACATGTCCAGCCTTTCCTATGTGACAAAACTTCTGAGTCCTCACTGTGAGTGCCCTCAATCACAGTTTTAAAAAAAACCTTTGCTTAAAAATTCAGCTTAAACACATGAGTATTAAAAGTGCCAGTAATTTTGAGCTTGAAGACACCATTTCTAGTCCCTCATCATGCGCCCTGAAGCATCCAGCAGAACAGCATTGGCACTGTGGCCCCGTATGACTAGGCTCATGCTGTGTCCAGGCTCTCCATCCTCTCACAGTGACTTCAGATCCCGCAGACTGTCCCGGTGAGGTTCCCAGCCTCAGGCCAGTTCCGTAACTACAACACTCATCTCTCTTCCCCAGTAACAAGTTAAACCTACATGTTTCTTTGCATGTCCTTTTAAAAATATAAATTTTCAAATTTTTATTTTAATTAGTACATGTTCTGGGTAGGTTTTTGTCAACTTAACATGTGTTAGGGCTACAGTCATTTGAGAAAAGAAATCCCCAGTAAAGAAAATGTCCCCACCACACCGGACTGTGGGCAAGCCTGTTGGGTGCTTTCTTAATTAATCATTGATGTGAGAACATCCAGCCCCCTCAGGGTTGGGTTGGCCCTGGAAGGTAGTCTGAGCAAGCCAACAAGAGCTCTCTCCTGAGGCCCTGATTCAGTTCCTGCCCTGAGCTCGATCCCGACTCCTGTAGTGGCTCTCTCACACATGTGGGCTGACATAAACTTGTTTCCAAGGTGGCTTCTGGTCCTGGTGTTTCATTACTGGAGCAGAAAGCCTAGTCAGCATTTCCTAGTAGACAGTACGTGGAATAACACTGGGTTTCCTCCTGCCGTCTTTGCACACGGTGCCCATGCCTCCCTCTGACCTGTCCCTTCAGCACCTTCTTCCTCCCGTTCACTCTGCACACAATCCCCTCCACTCCCGTGACTTCCAGTGGGACATCGCATTGGCAGAGAACAGTCTCCCATCTCCAGCCTGAGTCCCAGCTGTACCCACTGCTCACACAGCAGAGGCCTTCTGGGTAAAAGTTGTGTTCTTAGAGGAGAGTCCAGCACACGGCAAGCTCGCCGGCTGTTTTGAGATCTGCTTCCTTCAGCAGAGTCTCCCACAGCAAGCTAGTCATTTACACAGCCCAAACAGCCAATGTCCCTGAGGAAGGAGACGGCCTGTCACACTCCTTTACACTCATTAAGAAAACAAAAATGTTTTCAAAAATTTATTCAATTTTTATCCTTCAGTTTATAGTAAGGCCTATGACTTATTATGAGCTTTCATCTCATAACATTAAGCAGAATCCATCTAATTATTTGTAGTTTTTATGAAGACCATGTATATGAGATACTGACCGCTGTTCTACATGTGAAGGTGGGTCTTAGAGAGGTCATAGACCAACATCATATTATCTGTAAGCAAGTGGGTCAGCTTCTTGGTGCAGAGTGAAGCTGCCTCAACTTCAGGATGCCTGCCTGTCACAGGTCTTCCCTAGCGCCTGTGTTCCTATATCCTAAATGCTATGGATAGAGGCATTTCAGTCACCATGGTAAGAGCACATTTATACCCGCTTCTGTAGGGGGGATATAATTTCTATTACATACTGTTAACAGTTTGTTCTGGGCTAACCTTCGGTCTAGGAGGATGGAGGGGAAGCTAGCCTTCCTCTGCTACACAGAGGGATAATCAGGTCAAAACAACAATGTCACACATCTCAGAACTGAGACTGGCCACTGACCAGACGGACAAGGCATGACTGGCTGCCTTTGTTCCCTGCCTATACAACCTGCTGGCTAAGGATGAGGTGGGCGTCAGAGTTTTAGAATCTTAGCCATCTACTGTCTCAGACTGATAAAACACAATGGAAAGAATCCACTCTGGCTTATGCCCACAGTCTGGTGGCACAGATCTGCTTTCACTACAAGGAGATTCCGAATTAAAAAAAAAAGTTTTGTGGTGAAATCAATGTACGAAAGGCTTCAGGACTCCCCTCCCCTGGAGGCTGGTCTGCCAATCAGCCTGTTAGTTGTACAGCCAAGTCTCGTTTAGGGCAGAGTTCCTAGACGTCCCTGTGCTCAGCACTTGCCCTCACTTCAGTACAGACAGTCCACCAAGGACAGCCAGAACTACATGGGCACATTTAGCACAGAACAGCCCTGGGTTATGCGGCCCTAGACTCTGTAGCTCACATCCTCGTAGAAGATCACTTCTGCATTATTTAAGACTGTCTTTCCAGAGCATTATCACAAGAGACAGCAGTGCTGGGTTTTACTAATCACATTGTTTCTTGTGCAAGAAACACACATTGAACAGTGGCAGACCAAGTCATTAAAAATGATAAATGTAACAAAGACTAAACAACACAATGAAATGTATTTTTATGTCAAATCTATTTCCTTCCCCAAACTGTGAAGTGAAGTGTTCTTCCCAAACCAGTGAGGAATCCTTTGGTGGCGCACAGAATGCTGCCTTAGAGACAGTCTGCATGGAACTGATAAGGAAGCCCACAGCTGAGGTGACCTATCTGTGCAGAACAAATGTGTCCTCATTATGCTCCACCTCCCTGCCCCGATGACTTTACACAGACTATCAACATTAAAAAAAAACATCCTGTATTTAAAAAATACACATTTTTAGAGTCTCTGTGTATGTGTCCTGTTTTATATGTGTTTTTGAGATAGGGTCTTTCTATGTAGCTCAGGCTATCCTCAAAGTCACTAGTAGCCCTGGTACAAACTAAAGGTCCTAGACAAAACCTATACCTTGTTAAAGATTCTCCAAGGCTGATTAAATTCTGTGATTTTAGACAGTAGAAATGATATAGGTTAAGAGCCTAACTATCCAGCTATTTTTAGGCCTCTTAGCAGCCATTGATTGCTGAGCTCTGTGTCTAGCCTAACACCCATCCTGAGATGGTAGGTAAGTAACTCTTCTGGAATGTACAAACAGAACCCCTGGCTTCCACCAACATGAGCGCCAACAAGTCAGCAGGCAACACCGAGGTCGGCAGCAGGGGCTGCCCTGCTTTCCTGTAACCCACCGGCCTGTGTCAGCACCCAGAGATGAATCTGGGGGCACGGGCCCTTGGCGTTTGCTCTTCCGAGGACGTCTACTGAATCTCCTTGTCACATTTGTCTCCATTACCCATGTGTTGGGACAGATGTGGAGTGAGTCTGGCTTGCTGGGGCTGTGAGAAGTGGAGCTTCTGCCTTAGAACGGATTACAGAAGGGTCTATGTGGGAAACAGCAGTCTGTGGCATTCGGGTTATAAATGCCACAAGGAGCATTTCTGGTGCTTCCAGACAAAGACAAATGTTAAAAGAAATCACTGAGTGTATCTACCTAAAACTGCCTGAGTGGTGTTTATCTCCTGTTCTCCTCACTTTCTCAGCCCTCTCTCTCTCGGTCAGAGAGAGCACCGAGAACTTTGTGCCCTTGAGGTAGCTAAATGCAGGGCGGGCTGACAGCTCTGCCTTTCCCCTTTACCAGAGTGCTCCTGCTTCCTCTGTGTGAACCACAAAGAAACACCTCCTGGCTACCTTATTCCTCCTGCCACTACCATATACCTGCAGTCGGCCTGGCTTCTAGCCGTCCCAGACACAGGCCACCCCCCAGGGGAGGGAGGGCAATTGCCCAGAAGGTTGAGGCTATAGTCTGGACAGACATAACCATCTTCTGAGACCAGCTTGTCTCTTCAAGCAACAAGGACTTCCTGATAACCTGAAGAATAAGGGCAGCGATGGAGGAATGGACCACACCTTGATCAGGACTGCAAGTCTGCAGACCTCTGCCCCAAAGACGAGTTTTCAGCTCTGGACCCTTTCAGCTGTGCACTGAGACTCTTACAGCCTTAACATGAGTCACCTCTCAATCTGCTTGTGTGGTCAGTCTTAGCCAGTGGGAGCTGCCAAACCAAAGTTATGGCTCTTATGCCAAAACTCTGGTTATAAGGTGAATAAGCATTTCTATTTATTTATTTATTTATTTACTTACTTACTTACTTAATTTTTACCTCTCACCAGGAAAAGCCAATAGTATGTCATTAAAATGGCAGAACTACTTTATTCCTCTGCTAGTTAAAAAGTGAAAAGGTGCTGTGAAAGAAAGTTCCTGGCAAGCAAGATCTGCCTGTGCTGAGGTCTGTCAGAACTCTTTGCAAATAGTTAGAATGTTGTAGGCCAATAGTCAGCATCATCTCCTAAAACCATTTATCGCTAACCTCTGTGCTGACCTAGTGTCTGAGTTACTTTTCTGTGCTGTGAAAAGACACCATGACTAAGACAGCACAGAAAGTGTTTAGTTTGGGGATTATGGTTACAGAGTGCTAAGAGTCCATGATGGTGGAGCCAAGGCATGATGGATCACGTTCTGATCTACAGTTAGGAGGTAGAGAGGCATGCGGGGGATGGAATAAGTCTTTTGAAACCACAAAGCCTGTCCCCAGTGACACGACTTCTAATCCTTCCCAAACAGTTCCACCACTGAGGACCAAGTATTCAAATGCATGAGTTCATAGGGGCCATTTTCATTCAAACCACCAAACCTGGCATTCTTCAATCAGGGTAAATGTTATTTTATTTTCTTAATTATAAATTACATGCACAAGGCCCTGTGTTCAACCACAAAACAAACAAACAATCAAACAAACAAACAAAAAAACTTCAGTGTTTGACTGTCTCCTTTGAACTTGACACCAGTGTCATTCCGACTCCCTGGCAGAACAGCCCATCAGCAACTCTCCATACACTAAATAAGTGTTCTCTGCTCTGCAGATGGTGAGTCTCAGGTGTGGAGAGGTGCACCTGTGAGTGCGCGCGCGTGCGCGCGCACACACACACACACACACACACACACACACACACACGAGTCTGGTTTGCAGTTCTAGCAAAGACGGGAATGAGTCACAGTGTTTGATTAGTTAATGGTGGTGATGAGTCACCAGGACCAAAACATTTTTCAAAGCTCTTGGCTGCTGATTAGATGCTCTGATGTGAGCTACTGAGAGATGACATTTTGGAAAATGGGAAGAAAATCACCCTGTCTTACCATCTCCCCATAGAAGGTGTTTGCCAGCTGCCTGGAGGGATATTTTCATCCCCACACATACTGCTCATGAGGCTTCAGTCACTCTCATGCCACCACCAGTGACTGGCAAATTCCTGCTATTCATACTCAGACTCATATTCATACTCATACTTTTCCTCAAGCGTGATTTCTTCAACCACCACTGAGCCCCACGGCTGCCAGTCTCCATCCATGGAATTGCAGTCTCTGTCCCTACGTTTATCTTCTCCCCAACCCTCTGAGATAAATGCACAATCTTCTTAAGTGTTAGCTGGGGCTTCCATTAGGATTACTTCTCTTCCCTTCCTTTGTTTAGGGGTGTGTTTTTGTGTAAGTAGGTGCTATGGGATGCTCATATTTACAATTCACACTTAGTGATTCATACTTGCTGGGTACTGGAATGGGTGCTTTCCTTTCTTCTTTCACTAATGCTCTGGGTACCATGCAGGAAGTAAACAAATGGTTCTCATCTTCTGATGCAGCCATTCCAATAAAGCTTTCACAATGTTCACTTGGCTAACCTCCACAACATGGCAAGTACACTGCAGATATCAATGGCCCGCTGGAGTGATCACATTCCACTGTCGGCTATGACTGTTTACCTTCATCACCTCAGGCTGACTGGGAACTGTGGCTGGTGGCACACTACCCAGTGTCTCAAGAGACTACCATATGCCTTACTGTTAGCCCAGATAAAACTAAAAACTCAGAGTGTAGTTTCTGGCCAGGGGTGGTGGCACACATCTCCTGTTCTAGGTCTCAGGAAGCTGAGGCGGGGGATCATAATTCGTAGCAGTCTGAGCTAAATAGTGAGGTCCAGGTCAGCTTTA
This sequence comes from Sigmodon hispidus, assembly GCA_004025045.1. Taxonomy (NCBI): domain Eukaryota; kingdom Metazoa; phylum Chordata; class Mammalia; order Rodentia; family Cricetidae; genus Sigmodon; species Sigmodon hispidus. Next base: position 6,114 of record PVIH01007304.1, read on the forward strand.
ACTACTTATGTGAAATGCTATTTCAAAAGACAAACCAAAACCAAGTATGGTTTCTTTGAATGTTTATCAAATACACATTTTCACAGTTTTAAAAAAGATAGTCCCAACTGGGATGAGTTGAGGACAATCTTTAGTGAGCTTGTGGATAAAAAAGGGGACCCCAAAGAGGCTAGGCAACTTCTCTTGTCACAAACCACCCTCAGGGGATGTCAGCGCAGGCCTAAACCTGAGCAACGCAGCTTCTGTTCTTCTCCTTTCTAAAGAGGATTTAAAGGTATTTTCCATAGCACTTGATACTTTTATATTGAAAAAGGAAAACTGTCATAAAAGATACTGTCTCAGGAGTCACCTGAAAGCTAGATGGATACAAGCAGCACCTAGATCTATTTATGAGGACAGGAGCCAGATTCATAATGAAGAAAACCACAATTGAGAGCAATTGCTAAGAAAGTGTCCTTGTGGATAAGAGAAAACTGTAAAAGCCTCCCAGAGTCCTTCACTGCTCCCTGCACACACCTGGAGATACACCAGCTGCCACACAGAAGGGGACTGCATTGGGAGGTGACACCATCCATTCTCCTCTCCCCTCCTCTCCTTTGACATGTAAATAGGAATTCAGTTTAAAGAGTTTTGCCAAAGGTGAACAGGGTGAGCTGGTGAGGAGCTCCACAGAAGGTTTCGGCCTGCGAGGCCATGTCCGGAACAACTAAGTTCGCAGCTGTCCCCCACACCCACTGGCATTTCTCAAACTGTGGTTTCCTTCTAACTGGACGGATGGGAGGAAAGGAGGTCAGTGAGGCAGAGGCTCTGGAGCAGGCCCCATGGTGTGCCCAGGCTCCTCCATGCATCTGGATTTCTCCTCTATTGGCTGTGGTGACTTAACTGTTCAATGGGGACCCCTGACTTGGTGTCTCTGCCTGTCAAGGGTGAAGAGCAAGTCACACACACCCATCAGGTCCAGTATCTCAGAAAGGCTCTGCTTCCCACTACCGTTTCTGGACTCAGATAGGTTCCGGCTAGGGACAAGAGGAGCTTCCTCAATGACTTGGGAAACAGTACCAGGAAGAGTAGCATGGTTAGTGCTCTGCACCGTGTGCTCAGACAGAAAGAGAAGGACAGGACCATCGGCTCCTCTGTGCCCTGCCCTGAAGTCCAGTGGTTCCAGATGGCCTTTAGAGGTGGCTGTGTGGACATGCAAGTGACCAGGCCCTCAAAGGATGCAACCACTCTATTATATATCACCTTGGTATGTTTTGTTTTGGGGTGTGTGTGTGTGTGTGTACACGCGTGGTTTGTTTTGGTGACAGGGTCCCATTCTATAACCCAGGCTGGCCTTGACTGGAGATCTTCCTGACTCAGCCTCCCTCCCCAGTGCTGGGATGACAGCTGTGGGCCCCTTAGCCTTACTTGTTAGGTACCAACTTTCTCCCTTCTTCACTCTCCCTGCACTTGCCCCCATCTTGCTGTTATGGCAACAGTGGTTACAGATGAACTTGACTTGAGAGCAAAGATATGGAAGGACAGCTGGGTGTGGGTGTTAGAAATGCAGGCACCTGATGCTATGGATTGTCCCATAGATGAGGAATAAGAACTTTGCAACCTCTGAGTTCCCTCTGTGCTATGTTAGAGTTCTAGAAAAACAGGACTGGCGGAACACACACACACACACACACACACACACACACACACACACACACACACACACACGTCTATGAGAATTCATTGGGTTATCTTACCTGACAGGGGCTGAGTAATCTAACGATGGCCATCTTCACACTGAGAGGCTAAGAACCCAATAGCTGATCAGTTCATGAGGGTGGAGGCCTAAGCCATATTAATCTGGTGCTGAAGAGATACAAAACTCCTGGAAGTTTGGTCTACATTGGAATACTGAAGAAATGAGTCTAGCTGCAGAAGGAGAAATAGACACACATTTATCACCAGGAAGTGATGACCCAGAGGCAGGCAGGCAGGAGGGTGGGCAGGCAGGCAACCCCATGCATTTCAGCTCTGGTTAACTGGCTGTTCTCATGTGGTGGTTACCAGATACTCTTAGCCCAATTTTTACATATACAGAATAAGAAAAATAAGCCTTCTTAATTCATTGTGAAGATTCAACAAACATCTCATCCTTCACTCCCTGACATCCACCGATATACAGCAGCCTCCCTTGTTCATCTCTCCTTGGGAAGTTTGGTAACGTCAGCTAAAATCTTTAAGAATTTAAATTTGTCATTTATTGGTGACATTTAAATACCCAGAGAAGCTAAGCTAGAGAAATAAATTAAGGTTGCTATAAATGAACCCCACATAGATTCTCTGTGAATTGGGAGTGCTCATGTTCATTGTGGGTGCTAGTTATGACATTAGACTGACCATCACTCATGTGCTTCTCACAGATGCAGCTTATAAAATCCTAAAGATACATTTTCCTCCAAATTATTATGTCGGCTTAGCAGAAGATGAACTAAAATCTGCAGAATCTTGTAGAAAGAAAGCAGCATCATGGGCTAGCGACTGTGCATTTGGAATCTTGGGAACGGCTTTGCTGGTATAGAGGGATCTTGATGCCACAGTCTATTTCTGGTTTGGGAGAAGAGCATCGAGGCTTGTGTGACAGACTGTGCCTCTCAGTTCCTTATCTCATCTTGGCATCTACTGTGTGTGCCAGAAGCCGTCTGCTAGACTCTCCTTTGCAATATTGGGCCTAAATTCCTGTCAAGTTCTGCCTTGACAGCTGGTAAACCTGAGGAGCCTTAGATGGCCCAGCTGCATAATCCTTCTCCACCCCTACTCAGAGGTTCAGTCCCCAGCTCCAGCAGACCTCTTCATTGAGGGACCAGAGCTAGCTCCCACCCATCTGCTCACCTCTCAGGAGTTACTTAAGCAGGACAATCACATGCATGGTAGAAACCAAGATGCCCTCCCTCTCTGTACCACAAAGCTGGTCCTGTAGGGTTGCCACTTGTTCCTGAGCTACACTTGGGTGGGCCCTGAAGAAGTGTGATGTGTCCTTCTCCCCGAGCTGTGGATCTGTGTGATAAAGTGATGTTGGTATTGCCTGCCCAGTGTTGACTGTCATTTGTTTTTCCATTTTCATAGCCCTAGAGGAGGACTGTGACCCACATCAGGAGGGAGAACAAGAGGTGTCCATACAGTGCCAGGGCTGGCCAACAGGCACCACCTGGTAACACCTTCCGGTCCCAGGGAGGAAGCTGGCAATGCTATCTTCACAGTGATTCCACTGGAATTTTTTTTTTAAATTAAGTTAGAGCCTTCAAATATTCAGCTATCAGTGCAGTTCTCACCCCTTATCAGGAAAACTTCCGGCAACAGATGAAGCCCATTGCAGAAGCCTCAAACTCATCACATGCAGAGAACAGGGATCATGCGGTACCCAGACCCAACAGGTATATCAGCAATGCAACTCCTGAGCCCAAGGGCCAAGCGGCATTGTGGAAGAGAGAGTGAAAAGACTGTGATAGAGAGGAATATCACTACAGTGCCATTTCCTGTGGGATATAAAATACAAATCCTGCTAAAATGTAAATAACATATAAAGTTTAAAAGAAATTTATAATAGTTTTAACGTTCATTTCCCCAGAAAACTCCTAGTTTTAGGTGCATTTAATTAATTTCAATTCATAGAATTTGGGATGGATCTGTTTAGTTCCCCCACGGACAGCTGAATTTACACCTGTTTGTCCTGCTGGCAGGTGAGGGAAAGAGCCTTTCCCACACTGACTGCATCTGATTGGTCTTTTCAAGATGAGCAGCAGAAAACCCATCAAGACTCATCCACCAGGTGGGAACAGCCTGGACAGCATGCTAGGCTGCAGGCCAGGGGCATGTTCACACACATGATCCTGTTTCACCCTTACAGCAGCCCCACTGGCAGATGAGTAGGCACTGACAGTGGTCACATGACTTGGGATGTGTTACTTTATCTGTGACCCAGTTCTAAAACGGGTGGAAACATGAGCCTCTCAGGGAAATCCTTTAGAAAATGAAGAGACACAATTAATGCAAACCCTTAGATCCATTCCTAATGCACACAGACTGTTAAAAATATTCACTTGGAGCCAGCAAGATGGCTCAGCCACTCAAGCCCGATGACCGGAGTTTCATTCCGGAAACCAGGGCAAATATGAAAGCTGCCTTCTGACCTCACCACGGCACTTATGCATGCACTTGAAAACACACACACACACACACACACACACACACACACACAGAGGCATTCATTCCTCCATGCTATCATTTTAATTAAAAATTCATTTAATTTCATGTGTGTATATGTGAGCCTTCTTGCCTGTGTGTGCACTGTGCGCGTGCCCTCAGAGACTGAAAACTGACTTCCACTTCCTCTGCAACTGGATTTAGATTATTAGGAACTGCTTGACGTGGGTCCTAGGAGGTGAAGCCTGGGTCTCTGAAAGAACAGCAAGTGTTCAAAACTACTGAGCTCTCCAGCCCCTAGAATACATATTTTAAAAATACACTAACCTTGAAAAAAAAGTAGGCTGGACATAGAGTCTCAGCAGGTACCACCCTCTACTGCACCATGACACAGTGAAGGTCCTCATGCCCATCGGATACTTGATATGTAGTGAGCACCCATGGACAGTCCCTACTGCACCTCAACAAACAGCTCTTAGACAATCACTTGATGGGGATCCCACAGGATGAGCCAACATGGGATGGGTCTGGGATCCACTCATGTCTCATGGAGTTGCTGGGAAGCTTCCATCTGCAAATCGGCTTCCAATCACAGTTAGGAAGAAGGCAAATGCCAAGAGCCCTGTTGGACCAGCGGGAACATGGTGAGTATACAGATAGCACGTCAATCTTTGTCCTCATTCAGAGTATAAACTGTAGGAGATATTCTTTTGCTTTTTAAATGCTCATAATAAAACCTGAAGGATCGAGGTGATGAAGCAAAGAAAACATACACCTGTAGTCACTGTGGAAGGGTAACCCATGAATGACTTTTATTCAGTAAATGTGTTGTGTTTCTCTTTGTCCCTTCATTGATGCACCTATTGACCCAAGGCTACGACACTACTTTGAGGTAGCGGTAACCACCATCACTGTAAACTTCAGTAGATAGCAAAGTACACAGATAATATGCTCCATGTACTTTGAAAAACAACTTGTATTTTATGTGTGTGGGTGTTTTGCCTGTAGATATGTATGTGAACCACATGCATATAGTACCTGTAGGGGGCAGAAGGAGTCTGATGCCTCAGAACTGGAGGTACAGATAGTTGTGAGATGCCAAGTGGGTGCTGGGAATGGTACCCAGGCCCTCTACAAGAGCAACAAGTATTCTGGCTACTAGCCATCCCTCCAGCCCTCCAATTATGTAAGTTGAATACACTCTTGTGTCTAACACACAACCAAGACCAGCTTTCTTTTTCCTTTGCTTTTACCTGGACAATGAGGGTATTTACCTTAAGAATCCAGTGCTGCTTGGCTGGGCATCATGGTGCACATCTTTGATCCCAGCACTCAGGAGGCAGAGGCAGTTTGATCAAGTTCGAGGCCAACTGAGTCTACAGAATGAGTTCCAGGACTATACAGACAAACCTTGTGTCAAAAATCCAACCAACCAAACAACAACAAAAGAATTGTGTTGGTCCAGGGAGAGCCTGTTTGGTAATGTTGACAATGAGGATGGGCAACTTTGATCACAAAGCTATTCTCCTGCCCGTTGTTCAATGACACGAGGCCCTTCTACTCAATCCACTTGAATAAAGCTTGCAAAAACATGGCCACATCAGCTGTGTTAACTACCTCCTTTGCTGTCATTTATCAGCAGGGATACTGATATGGGAATAAGGTGCCTGAGGCTCCGCCTCTCCCTTGTGCCCACAGAAGGGATCAGTGCAGCTGTGTCACTTCTGCTTTGCTTTTCCTAGGACAGAGTCTATGGGTCTCCAGAGGTGCCCTGGAGATGCTGTCATGGATCTAATTATATTCTTTTGATTACAGGTCCCCTGGGCCTGGATATGGAGGATTTCAGGGCTCACTTCTCAATTATTAAAAGCATAGCAAGTGTGCGGAGAAATTTACAATTCAGGGGAGGGAGGCCTTCAAAAGCTACAGCTGTGACTCACTATTTCTCTGTAACCCCTGTAGAGAAGTTAAGCTAAAATATGAGCTCCTAGTGTGACAGCCCATTAGGATGACAGATAAAACCATTCACTGGTCACATTTAGAATGTGGACTACTAAAATCAGCTATTGCCACCACTGAGCTTGAGTAGGGACTTGTTCAAAGTGGCTGTCAGTGGGGGTCACAGCAGAGTCCAATGTCTGCCAAAAGACATGACTGAGGAAAGGAGAAGCAGTACAGAAGAGCCCTGGGATTGGACCCCTCCAAGACCTCCAAAAAAGTCTGCCAACTGTGTTATGGAGACATTAGAGAGGGCAGAAGTAGCAGGCAGAGGCCAGATGGACTTCAAATAAAATGTGGAACTACCCAGGATGAACACAAATGGACAGGCTGCCACTATTACAAAGATGTTTTGAAATAATATTGAGCCTTATATTATTTTTAAAACAATTCAATCATTTTTATTTAATATAGCGAAGTCTGTTCTTTGGAGCAGCTGTTCGTCTGTGTGATGGCTTCCTTTGATGCTAGCCCCTCGGTAGCACGCACATCTTCCATGGTCTTCTGTAGCCCTTCATTTCCCGTCTCAACAGTGGGAGAAACTCCAAAATGACTAGAAAGGTTTAAGAAAGTATTAAGAAAATTATTTTATGGATAGGGCTCCTTTTGGTAGAGAAAAGAAATATATAATGTAGAATTCATTTAGTTATAGTCTCTAATTTTAATGAAAAATAAAGCTTGCCACAAATTTAAAGTCAGCATGGGTGGTATACCAAATTTCAGATTGGCCTGAGTTAAATAGTATGACCTCTCTCTCAATAACAAAAACAAAATTCTTGGACCAATTCATAGTATTTGACAAGTGCTCCCAAACTGCCCCTGCCCCCGTGCTACACGCCTGCTTTGTCTCCGTAAGGACGTCACTGATGAGTAGTTCACCTCAGAGCTCTCTCTCACCTGTGGGTTATTTCTCTGGGAGGGTTGGGGTCAAGTTCTGCTTTACATTACAGAAAAGCAATATGAATCAAGACAAGGATGTAGCGGCTTGTTTGACAGAGAATCAGGGAAGCTGGGGAGGTCACTGACATCATCAGTGCCAGAGTCAAGCTTTCTGCACGGGGTCCACATGGCTGGACTTAGAGTGTGTTCATGTTACAAGACAGAAACAGAAGGGGGCAATGAAGAGGGCGCCCCACCCCTGTTCGGGAGGGTTTCTCCAAAGCCACATTGTTGTGTGACTTCTGCTAGGGAGATAAGAACAAACATCTCATCTCTCAACTAAACCAGGAATAACTCCAGCTTGGAGGAGCAATGAATTCTGGGGCGACTTAAAGGAGGCTCATAACTCAAGGCGCCTCCCTGGCTGCAGAGCGCACCCCAGCAAGAGTCTGATCAGAAATGCCACCTGTAGACACTCCATGGATGCCTCCTAGCTCAGCATTTCCTTACTGCTGTAAAAACAACCCTGGAGATGGCCTCACAGAGCTTGTTAATTGAAAGCTGGTGTGTGTATGTGTGGGGGGGAGAAAGGGGGGAGGGGGAAAGAGGGGGTGCTGAGTGCTGAAGGGGCAGAGGCCTGCCGAGAGAACTAAACCAGGGCCATGTAGACCTAAATACATCAGCCTGGAATAGAACACATCACACATTCTCAACAACCATCTTACATTTTTAAAACATAAACAATGAACAAAGGGGAGGCAGGTCCTTCATTTTTATCACGAGTGTCAAGAGATGGTTTGTTTTATCTTGGTGTTTTGGTTAGAAAGGCAAAGAAAAATGATAGTGTCTCCTCTAGAGACTCATTAGGAAAAGATGTATCTGGATAAATTGATGTTAAATCTAGCCCTTTCTGAAGGTTGGTAAATGGACTAGATTGCTTTTTATGGACTTTGAGACTTAGCAATAAAATCAAATCTAACTTTAAATGACTCTTCCTGGATTTCAAAAAAACAGTATTTACCAAGTGGTTATTCTGCCATAACTAGCATTATAATACTGAATTTCCAAATCATTTTTAAAATTCTAAGACATGTAAATGTACTTGAAGTATATCTTTGTGTATCCAGAAAATAGTCTCTGAATTTTCTCTAAAACAACTTGCTTTTTGTACTGTTATTTCTTTTCTTGTAGCAAAATGACAAATGATAAATCATGTTAGTTCAAAAACTGACAAAGAAAATGGACACAAGTCAATCACAATTTCAAAAACTATGTGTGGAATGCAAAATAGGATGAATAACAAACCAAGACAAAACCGTGGAGTCGTATGTGCCACTTCTTCTGTGCAGCTGAGCGTGGGTCCTATTTTGAAATCAAACTCCCACTGTAAATTATGGCACAAAGCACAATTATGAGGACAGGTATTTGCCAGTCATAAACTGGTAGTAATGCATTTCTTTTTTTATTTTTATTTCTTTGGTAATGCATTTCAGTCTCATAAAGTAGTTATAATTTGTGCTTTATTACTCTTTTAGATTTAAAAGATTCATTTTGAGTGTGTCATCAGGTTTCTGATTCCAGTCTTTGGCCTCAGGTGAGGACCAAGCAGGCTAGTCTCTGTGATACACCTATACATCAGGCAAGCCTTCTGACACTGGACCTATTACTTGCAAGGAGCTCCATATATTACTTTTAGATCTCCAATGGGTAAAGAATTTGCTGAACCAAAATTTGATTCATGGGTTTGAGTTTTTAAAGTCACTTCCAGATGTCTGTGTTAGTTCCGCTCGTAAAAGCAAGTACACACTAACAAGGCCACACATGGTGTTTATTTAAGAGAGGAGTCCCAGGCGGGTAAAGAGACAGAGGGGCAAGAAAGATGTCAGGGAACAGAGAAGAAAAAGGGCCGAGCACGCACTTGCAGCTGCTTTTAAGGGAAGGGACATGCACGGGTATGTGTCATGGGTCCAGGAATGTCCTTCCGGGTCCAGGCAGGTGCTTCCGTATGCAGTGCACGGCAGGGTTTACGTAGCCACGCCCAGGGGCGTGCCTCCGTGCAAGGTGCATCCCACCTGAGCCAGTAGGCTTAGCTATGTGGAATGCCAGGAATCCTTACAGTCTGTACTGTCTCCATCAGATTTAATTTTAAATTTCCCAGTAATTATTTAGTTGTCTAGATAATTATTCTTAAAGTTTTAAGACTGCCATCTTACTTTGATGAGGAAACAAAGAATTAATTTTAAGAGTTAAAACAACATGAACACCCAGCAGTGTACTAATACTTGTGTCACAGGATGTGGGTGGTCTCTCATTCCTTTTTGATGGAATGTGTTAAACGTCAGATGCTGGTGCTCCTCAGTGATGCAGTAACAGAGGAGTCAGAGACAAGTCATCCTCTCCCGCTCTCCTTAGAGCAAAGAGATGAAAAGTGGTTTTAACCACGTTTTCCAGAGCCAGGCTGGGATCTGCTCAGAGCACCTCAGTCCCCAGGTGCTGTGGGCTGCAGCTCACTTCCTGTCCCCCCACCCCGCCCCGCACTGCCACACCAGGGTTTTAATCCAAGACTGTGTCTGTCTTTATAAAATGACTACCACACAATTCACTGTCCCTTTTCTTCTATGACTCGGATACCTGATCGCCATCTTTTCTTTTTTTTTTTTAACAATTATGCCCCCTCATCCCAGGTTTTGACATGTCATTAACAATGAAGGAAAAACTACATCAGGGTGTCTCGAAGGAAGAATAATGGCTGCAATATAAGGCTGCGGGGGGGGGAAGTAAAAGTTATAGACATTTAACTCCTTGGCTAAAACACATCTTTCCTGATGTGCCGAGTCTGAGGGCTGGGTGTAATTTACAGACCACAGGGAAGCTTGAACCCCTAACCAGCCTTTGAGGTGGAAGCTGATTGCATGAATCAAAATCAGGGCACAAAGAGAGTTTACCACAAACTGGCCAGACATGTGGGCCAGGGAGGGAGGAAAAAAGAGAGGGAGAGGGGCAGAGGGCAGAGGGCAGAGGGCAGAGGAGAGGGGCAGAGGGGCAGAGGGGCAGAGGGGCAGAGGCACCAAAGAAACCAGAACTTATTTTTAAAAATTTGTTTCTGTTTAAGTAAAAAATTGGTATAGAAAATATCCTATGGACTCTTTGTCTTGTTACCAATTTGTCCAACATTTGAAAGTTTTAGGTAAGTATGTAATGCGTAATCTATTCTTCAAGTAACTGTAATTTTTCTCTAATTCATTCTTTTTAAAAAAAAAAAAAAAACTTTATTTATTTATTTGCCTTGGTGTTTTGCCTGGAACTGGAACTACAGACAGTTGTTAGCTGCCATGTGGGTGCTGGGAATCGAACTCGGGTCCTCTGGAAGAGCAGATGGTGCTCTTAACCACTGAGCCATCTCTCCAGCCCCCTAATTCATTCTTTTTAAAAGGAGGGAAACTTAACTCCTCCATCCCCTCCAAAAAAGCCCTGGCTACTGAAGTTCCCACAAGAGAGCTCCCATTATGGGAGAAGGCAAGAGATAAACTTTTAACCACCACCATCCCCCTTTTTAAACTTCCAGGTATTTTTGCTAGTAGCCCAGGCTTGCCTTGAATTGACTATGTAGCTAAGGATGACCTTGGATTCCTGAGCCTCTTACCTGTCTCTCAAGGGCTGAGATTACAGGCATTAGCCATCCTGATCGTTGATGTAGTGCCGAGGGTGAAATTCAGGGCTTTATACATCCAGGCTAGCTCAAAAGGTAATTTAACCCTCGGAAACTGCACTCCTCAGAGCCATTCAGGGAGTTAGTACTTAATTTATACAAAGATGAGATGCTATTAGACACTGAGGACAGGCCTCAAACACAAAGAAAAGTCCTGAGCCGGGACCCATTTCAGATCTAGATGCTTCTGCTGGCAGGAGGGGTAACGAGATACCTGAAGCCTATGTGTTTTTACCAATGGTCTTTGAGGGAAAGGGTTCAGGGAAGCCTGTTAGGACTGCTTATTGGCCTTGGTGGCTGTGTGTTTATTTCCCATGTGAACAGAGGAATCACCACAGACAGCTGCAAAGATCAGAAGCCAAGAAGCCAACACTTAATGTACATTCTTAGGGCACCTTCTAGTTTCTCCAAAGCATTGTGGTGATTCTGTCTCTATAGCAACCAGGGAACAGAACAGCCTACACAATTTAGCCAGCTTGGAATTCAAAGGTGATGCCTTATGGTACACCTTGGCATAAAGTGGGACAATCTTCTGAAAATATACAAGTCTACTGAGTCTGGAGAATGCAGAGATGTCTTTACATCACATCATGCTGGTGAACCTTTAGACCCAGCAGAGCACATGAGAAATTACCTTGTCAAGTGAGGGACATCTTCTTAGATATTTTAGACTGTGGTATAGCTTCTTCTCATATTGGATTTGTTAGACAGATATCAAACGTCTGTACCAAACATTCTGACCAGTTTTAAACATTCAGTCCATCAGCATGAAGTCCATCCACAATGCCGGACAGCTGCTGTCCCTACAGTCCACTTCTAGAACCATCTCATTATCCCCACAGACTTTGTACCCATTAAGGGTTCCCCACCCTCCTTCTCCACCATAAACTCTTAGAAGCTGGGTATGCTCTTTAGCTCTCTGGATTTCTCTACTGAGATAGAGTACAGCCCCCTTACCCCTCCCCATACTACTTGCCCTTTTGTGTCTAGATTATGTTACTTCATTCATGTTGATGTGTCTGAATCTCATTTTCTGTAGCTCAGTAAGATGACACTGTATAGAAGCAATATTTTAAAAATCCATTTATCTTTTGATGGATACCATCTTGAACAGCAAAGGAAAATAAATACAAAGACTAGAAATGTGCTTCAGTTGTTGCAAACATCCAGGGACTCTCCTAATGCCACTCCTAGATTGGGACTGGAAACAGCAAATCTTGGGCACACTCACTCACTCACCATGCTGCTTAGTTGTTCTGGAACATTTGTACACTGTGTGAAAATGGATCACTGTGGTTGGTATGAAAACAGCTGAATGGCAATGGCTAGAAAGATGTTAGGCACTTCCGCCCCTGAACCCGGGCCCTGAATGGCCACCCTGCTGCTGCAGCACAGACCACTGCCTGCCCAGAACACACCTGGGAAAGTAGCAGCAGGGAACAGCTGGGTCCACTGGTCCTGGGCACATGCCTCGGAGGTAAGCTACTTGACTTCAGCAGGAGCACAGCCCACTCAGTAAACGGCTGATGTAATAGCAGTGGGGGAAGAACCAAGTTCCTGGGTGCATAGCTGAGAGGTGAGAGGTCAAGAGATGACAACTGGCATAACACCTCATGAGAACAGCGGACCCTCTGAGCACATAGCTAATTAAGAGCCTTAAGAGCCCTCAGACGAACAACTCACTAGGAGCTGACCAAGAACTAACCAAGAGACAGCTGGGGAAACAATGGGCAGACAGCAGTGCAAAAACATATACAACAATACAAAGGTCAACAAGACACCATCAGAAGAAGCAAGTAGTTCTATAGCTTCAAGACCTGAACATAACAATGAAGACGGAACAGAAGGAAACACCCTTAAAATCAGAATTATGAAATGAATACAAGCCTTAAAAGAGGATACAAAAACTCCCTTAAAGAAATAAAAGAAGAAAATACAAACAGAAAATTAGAAGAGATGAACAAAACCATGAAAGAAAATAAAGAAAACCAAGAAAAAGAAAACAAACAGGTGAAAAGAGTTTGCCAAGAATTAAAAAACCAAAATAAAAGCAATAAAGGCACAAACCGAGACAAAACTAGAAATAGAAAACCTGAAAAAATGACCCGAAACCACAGATCCAAGCATGACCAACAGAATCCAAGAGATGGAAGACAGAATCTCTGGAGTGGAAGACTCAATAGTGGTAATAGATACATCAGTTAAAGAAAACACTAAAACCAAAAAAGTTATTGTTAGTTTTTTGCACGTGGCGCGTGAATGGAATCTCAACACCGAAGTACCACACTAGAGTTTATTACAGCAGGGAGCAGAGATGGGGCAGAAGGGAGCAGAGAGAGAAGAGAGAGAGAGGAGAGAGAAGAGAGGCCGGGGCTTGTGTGAGACCCTTCATTAAAAGGGTGGGCGGGCTCATGTTTGCATCGCCACACCCAGGAGGATGATTGACAGTTACATTCCGGGTGAATGCAAGCTTTGGAAATCCTTACATTTCACCCTTTGATCATATATAAAAAAACAAAACCGGGTTTATGGTGAGGGGATGGGACGGAAATAGGTCGTCGTGGTCGTCTTTGTTACTTCCTGCTGACACAAGGACGAAGAGGTTTTTAGCTCATCTTGCTGGCAGAATGAAGGATTTGGATCATAGGGCCATGGAAGTTTGTTTCCTGGAGCTGGAGGGGGGGGGGAAAGTGAGTTAGTGATAGAACTTTGGGAGTGACTAAGCGGAAAGGAGTTTGTAAGTAAACCTTGAGTTAGCTGGGTGTGTGAATGGTTCTTTTCTTTTGCTAAGGGATTCTATTGTCTGCAGTGATAGAGCTTTGGGAGTGACAGGATAAGGGGAAAGATGGGAAGGAAGAAAGTTGGGAATAAACCTTGAGTTAGCTGCCTTGTGTGAATGGTTCCTTTCTTCTGCTAAGGGATTCTATTGTCTGCTGCCTACATGTTAATGTCTGTGGATCCTTGCTAGGCCTGGGAAAGGGAAAGGATTAAAGTGTCCTGTATTTTGCCTACCTGGACTCCAGCAGGGGGTTGGGAATGGTCTTTGTTGTACCTGAGAGGCATCTTCAGGGAGGGGCTGCTTTAACTGCAGAGCTGAACGATCCTTTGTTTACCTTGAATTCCAAGCAGACTGCCTGGGGCCCTTTGTTTACCACCTTGGCTTTTGCTCTGGCTGGCTGCAAAAGAAGCTTGGAGCTGGTTTTTAAGATTTTGGGTCTATCTGGCTATTTTGAGGAGGGGGGAATAAGATTTAAAATTAGACAAATGAATCCAATGTGGGAAGTCTTCGAGTTTAGCGGCTGTAGGAGTTGTCAGAATTACTCTATATGGTCCCATCCACTTTGGAGTGAGGGGAGAAGGCAGGTGATGGAGGAGGGGAGGAAGCAGATTGTCAGGAAGGTAGAACTTACAGGCTGATTGGACAGTAAAAGGAGCAGAGGAATGGTTGGAGCAGCTGGAGAGTCTGGGTTTAGGCAAATGTGATCACTAAATGAAATGAAAGCTCCCACTTTCTAAGAAATCTCTTTTTATTAAAGCTGTTGGGCAACTTGGCATAACTAAAAATGACTGAGTAATAGGAATTTCTCTAAAAATGAAATTAATCGGTGGTATCTGATAAGGTTGCATGGATTTGCCTCCTACCCCGACAATTGTTAAGGCCTGAAAGAAAGAAAGAGATCCCAATACTCCTGCAGAACTGAGAGCGCTGCTCCAGTGTCCACCAGGAAAGAAATGGTCCAGCCAGAAACTTCAATATTCACCCAAGGCTCTCTCTGCGTGATAACATTTGCCGGACCAAGAGAGCCTGGGTACCATCATTCATCCTCGGCCAGTCCCAGGACATTATGCACCTCATCCAAGTTTATTGTGTCCCCACCCTTTGATGCAGGGCCACAGCTACCTGGCCAGTGGTGTCTATAACACTTAGGACATGACCTGGATGGCCTCCGAGGTGGATCTGGACATGAGTGACAAAAATGGCCTACGAGACCACAGCGGAAACAAGCACCAGAGTGCTTTTCCGAATGCTTCTGTCTGCTCATCCTGGAAGGCGGTGGTGGCGGGGCTGGCCTGATCGCCTCCGCCAGCAGGAGGTATTTCTCCTGCCTAATCCTCTCATCTCTCCGGTGATACACCTTGAATGCAAGCGCCAAAATGTCTGCTTGGGGAGTTAGAGGGCCCCTCTCCAGCGATCTAAGTTTGGCCTTTATGTCCGGGTAGCTTTGATTAAAGAAATGGGTCATAAGAAGCTGTCTTCCCTCAGTGCTCTCTGGATCTAAATTTGTGAACTGCAAGAGCGCATTTGTAAGGCGCTCTAGAAACTGGGACAGATTTTCCTGTTTATCTTGAATCACCTCCTGCAATTTCTCAAAATTTCTTCAGGGCAGCTCTACGTAAACCCGCCAGCAAGCAGGTCACAAAATTATCTCTGGCTACAATTCCCCTTTGTGTATTATAATTTCAATGTGGATCTACATCCAGAACCGCCTCAGCTCCTGGGGGGTGTGCTAAGTTTGTTTGATGAACCTCATCTGCATGTAGTCTGGCCTGCTCCTAAACTCACCTGGGCTCCTCAGGTAAAAGATTATTGGTTAAAATTGTAAAGGCAGTAGAATTTAGAGAGAGTTTAGACAAACGAAAGGGATGAGAATCATCAGGGTCTGAGAAAGTGGCTAACAGCAGGCAAGCAGGAGAACTTAGGTAGGAAGGCTTAGAACTTAAGAGAAAGCTTGTATATAGGGGAATTTTTTAACTCTTTCAATCCGCCTGGTTGCTGGCATTAAATAGATAATTCCTGCAAAATATCGGGATCCAGGGTGCCATTAGGTGGCCACTTTAGTTCACTGTCTAGGGGATATCCGGGACATTTCTTTGTACAATAACGGATCAGCTTGGTAGTATCTAAATAGGGCATAAGGCTAAGAGGTCTCAACGCCTCTAGCATGTACCCTAAGGGTGAAGATGGAGGTATGGATTTAGATGGCTTATTTCCCATGCTGAAACTTAAGGGGAATATGGAACCAGCAAGCGAGAGTCATCACCCCTGCAAACTGAATCCACAAGGAAGCGGGCCCACAGCGGACTAGCTTATCAGCAGACACGTGTAGGCCACTCGGACCGTGCCCCAACTCAACCACGCATAAATCTCTAAAACCCCGTCAGGCAGAAGAGAGAGCGCCAGGACATTACACCCACACTCATCAGTCCCCAGAATCACGCGCCCGCAACCTGTTCGTGGCGTTGCCGGCAAAAAGAAAAACGCCCACGAAAGGTGCCAGTGTAATTCCCACAAGGGCAGGTCCCTGGACCAAACTGTAGTGCAGGGAAAAAAAACCAGGAGTGTTTGCCAACGAAAAGGAACAAATCAAGACCAAATGAAGGTCGGGAAGCTGACCCTCCGTGAAACTAGTTCATGTTCACGCTGACCAACGGGGAAACTCACCAATCCATGCTGGTGTTGTGCGCATACGGTCCGCGACCAGGCAGATGGAAGGTGGTCTCCGGTGGAGGTTCGGAACAGGGGTCCCCAGCGCCTATGCGCGCTTAGGGCTGGGTGGGGCCCCCGCCGAGCACGGCACCAATGTTAGTTTTTTGCACGTGGCGCGTGAATGGAATCTCAACACTGGAAGTACCACACTAGAGTTTATTACAGCAGGGAGCAGAGATGGGGCAGAAGGGGGCAGAGAGAGAAGAGAGAAGAGAGGCTGGGGCTTGTGTGAGCCCTTTCATTAAAAGGGTGGGCGGGCCCATGTTTGCATCGCCACACCCAGGAGGATGATTGACAGTTACATTCCAGGTGAATGCAAGCTTTGGAAATCCTTACAGTTATAACACAAAATGTCCAAGAAATTTGGGACACCATGAAAAGACCAAACCTGAGAATAATTGGAATAGAAGAAGAATATCAGCTCAAAGGCACAGAAAATATATTACAAAATCATAGAAGAAAACTTCCCCAACCTAAAGAAGAAAATGCCTATAAAGGTACAGGAAGCCTACAGAATACCAAATAGACTAGACCCACAAAAAAAGACTGCTTGCCATTAATAAACCTACTGAATAGAGAAAAAAATACTAAGAGCTGTAAAAGAAAAAGGCCAAATCACCTATAAAGGGAGACCCATCGGAATAACACCTGACTATTCAATGGAAACAATGAAAGCTAGAAGTTCCTAGTCAGACATTATACAGACAGTAAAAGTGCATGGATGCCAACTTAGAATATTGTCCATCAAAACTGTCAATCAACATAGATGGAGTAAACAAGATATTTCACAACATAACCAGATTTAAACAATACCTAACCACAAACCCCTGCCTTGCAAAAAGCCCTCGAGGGAAAACTGCAACCTAAGGAAACCGGAAACACCCATGCAACCACAGACGATTGGTAAGCCCACAGAAGAAACCCCCACCCTGAAAAAAGGAAATGCAAGCTACTACCAAAAAAGAAGGGAAGTATTGATCATTGGTCATTAATATCCCTTAATATCAATAGACTCAATTCACCTATGAAAAGACACACCCTAACATGATAGATTCAAAAACAGAAACCATCCCTCTGCTGTATACAAGAAACACACCTCAAATTCAAAGACAGACACAGGGTCAGAGTAAAAGACATGCCAATCAAATGGCCTTAAGAAACAAGTTGGTGTAGCCGTTCTAATGTCTAACAAAATAGACTTTAAACTAAAATCAATAAAAAGAGACCAGGAAGGTCACTACTTATTCATCTCAGGAAAAAATCTACCAAGACAAATTCCAATCCTGAATATCTATGCCCCTAACACTAGGGCACCTACATATGTAAAAGAAACACTTCTAAAGCTTAAACTTCATATCAAACCTGACACACTAATAGTGGGAGACTTCAGTACCCCACTTTCACCCTTGGATAGGTCAACCAGACAGAAACTCAACAGAGAAATAAGGGATCTAGCACAAGTTATGACCCAAATTGACTTAGTAGATATATACCGAACCCTCTACCCAAACAAAAAGAAATATATTTCTTAGCACCCCATGGAACTTTATCTAAAACTGACCACATACTAGGTCATAAAGCAAATATCAACAGGTACCAAAAAATGGTTATAACTCCTTGTACCATTTCAGATCACCAGGGTCTAAAGTTAGAGTTCAACAAAATCAAGAATCACGGAAAGCCTACCAACTCATGGAAACTAAACCACTCAACTGAACCACCTCTGTGTCAAGGAAGAAATTAAGAAAAAAAAAACTTCCTAGAATTCAACGAAAATGAACCCATGACATGTCCCAACTTATGGGACACAATGAAAGCAGTCTTAAGGGGAAAATTCATAGCACTAGATGTCTACACGCAAACACTAGAGAAATCCCACACTAGAGAACTAACAGCATGGCTGAGGGCCCTAGAACAATTAGAAGCAAACTTACCTAGAAGGAATAGGTGGCAGGAGATAATCAAACTTAAAGCTGAAATCAACACAATTGAAACAAAAAGGAAAAATACAAAAAAATCAATGACTCAAAAAGTTGGTTCTTTGAGAAAGTTAACAAGATAGATAAACCCTTATCTAAACTAACCAAAAAGCAGAGAGAGAGAGAGAGAGAGAGAGAGAGAGAGAGAGAGAGAGAGAGAGAGAGAGAGAGAGAGAGAATCCAAATCAACAAAATCAAAATCAGAAATGAAAAGACCCCCAGGAAATCCAGAGAATTATCAGGTCATACTTCGAAAATCTGTACTCCACAAAAAACGGAGAACCTAGAAGAAATGGACAGCTTTCTGGACAGGGACCATTTACCAAAATTAAATCAAGACCAGATTAAAGACCTAAATAGTCTTATAACACCAAAGGAAATTGAAGCTGTCATTAAAAGTCTCCCAAATAAAAAAAGCCCAGGTCCAGATGGTTTCAGTGCAGAGTACTACCAGACATTCAAAGAAGAGCTAATACCAATACTCCTCAAATTGTTTCAAACAGTAGAAACTGAAGGAATATTGCCAAACTCTTGTTATGAGGCCACAATAACCCTGATACCCAAGCCACTCAAAGACACAACAAAGAAAGAGAATTATAGACCAATTTCTCTCATGAACATTGATGCAAAAATTCTCAACTAAATTCTGGCAAACCGAATACAACAACATATATAAAATATCATCCATCATGATCAAGTAGTCTTCATCCCAGAAATGCAGGGATGGTTCAACATACGGAAACTGTAAACATTATCCATCATATAAAACAATAAAAAAATATAAAAGAAAGACATTAGGCAGGACTTCAGGGGGTAAGAGAGGACTGTAGAAATGAAAAGGGTGGAGCCAGACAGAGAGGAAACAGGAGGTGCAAGATGAAAGCGTGTTAACATTGTAATTAATATAAATGGGTTAATTTAAGTGTGCTGATATAATATATATTTAATAAATAGTCTGAAATATCAGAAATATCAGTGAACAAACCACAGCCAGTTCTCACCCAGCTAACTCTTCAGCTCAAACAGGGTAGGTCCTGTTTCCATGAGTCCTCCATGACTGGGTGCTAAGGCAAAAAGGGATGAACGTCTGCTTTCTCCTGTTTTATATTTCTTTCCTCATCCAGATTATTTTACTCTCTGGTTCAACTTTCCTAGAGCTAAGATTAAAGGTGTGTGCCATGACTGCCTGGCTCTGTTCAGCCTTGAACTCAGAGTGGCCGGCCTCCCAAGTGCTGGGATTAAAGGCGTCAGTCACCACTCTCTGACCTTCATGGCTTAGCTGTGGGTGATTCAGTCATCTGAAATCCCAGACTATTCTTTTTATTAAAAATGTTACCACATTTAAGTTATAAGAGTTAGTTGAGACAAAACTAAGCTAAAGGTCAAGCTTTTGTAATTAATAAGAATTATTCATGTCATTATTTGGGGCCGATGCGATGGCAGAAAAGAAAGTGCATCTATAAGCTGTGATTGTTTATTCAATTATACTAAAAAACATGGAGGAAGTCAGTGAAGTATCTCACTGGGTGTATCTGTGAGGATGCTTCCAAAAACAGGGAAGACTTTGGCCAATTGATGTCTTGATGGATTCATAATCAAAGTACCACTGGGAAGCACGGTAATGTAGGAGATGGGTTCTTGAGACTGTCACCCTGGCCATTTCCCATGTTTCTTCTTTCTGCTCTGTCTTCTAAGAAGGGACTTCTCTGTGACATGCTCGATGGCCTGTTCAAGAGCAGAGATACCATGGATGAGCACATTCTTCTTCTCTGAATTTGCCAGAAGAACACAGAAGCAACACACTCATGTGCAGGGTAATCATGAAGGGATAAATAATTTCTGTGTTGTTTCTGATTTTGCAAAGGTTTTATTATTTTTTGTCCCATTAATGGTGATTTCATGCTGGGAAGGACTTCCCAACCCCTATGTCCATGGCTATCTTACAAGTACTGCTTATCCTGGCCTTTGAACATGAAGATCAGTGATGCTAGGGTGGATTACCAGTTCACCCAGTGTTTTGCCCTCTCATTCCCCTTATATTGGCACCAAATTAGCTTTTCCTTGGGATGTTTAATGTGCACACCAGACCTACAGGAATCAGGTAACACATTAAAATGAAACTAACCAGACACAAGCTTTGTTTTCTCTCCTGGAACAGGCAGAGGCCTCAGCCTGGGATGGTCTGAGCTCTGGCCTTGTCTGTGGAAGAAAACCTGCAGATACTTTCTGGCATTCTTCTGTCTTCAAACCATCTAATATCTGCAGCAAGCATGAGTGCCCAGCCTTCTGCCCCCTTCACTCTCCCCACACAGCACACTGTACTGGAAGAGGGAGAAGCTGGGCAGATAGGATTGGTATGGGCAGCCAACGCTAACCATTATGAAAAATAGACAGTGGGAAAATGGTAACTAAAGAACTTTTTGGAGCTGATGTATCAGTTCGAGGGCTGAAAGAAGATGATATGATTAGTGCAGAAATAAGAAGGGATATATCACAAAAAGTAGTTAGAAAATGCTGCCACCAAAATGTGTGACCACAACAAGGTGTCATAGTAAAGAATATGGAACATACTCTTTCTGAGCTGTTGAATTCTGACATCTCACTTAGGAAAACTAATGGTTCTGTTGGCTCACAGAAGGGATCAGCACTAGTACTTCATTGAGAAAACCTAATCCCGTACCCACGAGCACCAATGGAATGCCAAAGCCGATGCTGCTTATATTATAGTCCAATCTATACATCTAGAGCAGTGGCAATGTTTAAGACCAGAGTAGGTGATATGAAACTCGACCCTGTTCTGCTGGCCTCTGTTTTGTGTGCTGTCCTAGACTCCCATGTGTGTTCCAGAGGATCATCAAGTTCATGACAGGAGGCTAGTCAAACAGGAAAGGTCCTCTAGCATTCCCAGTGTTCTCTAGCTTGTGGCAAGTTCTGTTTCTGCAGCATTCTTTGATATTCATATATATATATATACACATATATATATATGTATATATACACACACAATATATATGTATACACACACATGCACATATATACATGTATATATCCCTCAGTCCTACTTGGGTGTTTACAACCTGTGCCCCAAGTCAGGTCCAGCAACCCATGCTCAATAGTCAATAAAAAAAGTCAAATTAACAGCAGGGAAATTAACAAAGGAAGGAGTTTAATTCAATGTGACCACATTGGGAGGAGGGACAGAGATATAGTGACATCCCTCAGAACCTTTCAGGGCTTAAAATGAGTGTAAACAGAGGGCCAGGGATATATATATCTAAGCAGTCCTGGTCAAGATGTGGTCCTGCCCACCCTGAACCTAGCCTTGTCTTGGCTTCCGGCTCACTGTAAATGGGTCTCACAAATTGTCAGAACTGTGTGAAATATCTATTGCAGAGATAAGATTTCCCTGACCGATGCCTTTCCCTCCTCATTTCTCTGGGGTCCATCGTCTCAACAGTCTGTTAGACAGACAGCCAAGAGTCTCTTCAGAGTATCCGCATCTCTGCCAGATCAGTCACAGTCTATCAGCTGAGCCAAGTGCCCAGTAAAGAAAGACAGTGTTCTGCCAGCAGCTCTGCTCACACTGCCATGCAGAAATGCTGCTTGCCAAGACCCTGGGGCAGAAGTTAGATCTGCTTGTGAAGTTTGTCTCAATAATCAGCAACCTATTGAATTAGTGATGTTGGAGGTGAGACCTGGATCTCTGCAGTAACACTAAGACTCTCAGGGTAGCAGCTGTCTTAAAGAGAGAGAGATAGAAAGACCGGGGGGGGGGCCGGGGAGCAAAAACAACGTATTTTTCTGAGGTGTTCCAATCACCTTTTTATATAAGGAGACTGAGGCAGGAAGATTAACCTAACTCTGAGGCCGCTTTGGCCATAAAGTGAGGCCCAATGGAATGTATGGGCCCTAGAGGCTTCTAAGGGCCTGAGGGCCAGCCTGGCCTCAGCCTGTTCAAACCAGTTACAACTGGTACTTTAAAGCTTGTGTTCATAGCACTTCCTCAAAAGCCACGAGGACCCCTCAAGTGGGCACTTTCTCATAAGCCAGCCTGGAGTCTGCCCTGGGCCTTGATTACAGTAGTGGAGTCCTGATGTGAGATGACCTGGACCAGCTAGAGACAGCTGGGCTGCAGCAGCAGACGCCAGCGAAGCACAGCCCTTCCTCTGTCTGGGTGGAGGGTATATAAGGCTTGCCCCTTCCTCAATAAACTGAACTTGCGTTTTTCAACTTGCTCCTGGAGTCTGAGTCTTTGTACTCCATGCCCACTTGCCTCCTCCCCCGAAGGGAACTGGTAGGGACCAAAAGCAAGACCCTCAAAAAATTTTATTTCAATTATATGTGGTATTATTTTTCCATAGAGAAAGCAAGTTTATAATAGTTACTTACTTTCACAGATTGGGTTGTTTTCTATTTCCTTCAGGCTTTGATTTCTTTTCCTTGGTCTCTAAAAATAAAAAGGGCAGGAGTTCAGGTGGATGTTCCAACTGTTAACTTTTCACAGAAAAGCCAACTTTAGTGTGAGCTAACAGCACCAGGGTTTTGTTAATTTGGAGAAATCTGTGGTTTGAAGGCAATGTTTAATGGAGATGTGAAGCAAGTAGCTTAGTAACTACTAGAGAAAAGTACTTTTCAATTATTATAAAGTCCAAGTTACCAGTAACTTAAAAGGCTACATATTCAAAATATAATTGAAACAGAGAAGAAAGTAATTGTGGAAGGTGAGCGTGCAGCGTATTTTAGTGCTGCACAACCAAATGTGGTAAGTGATCTACTTTGAGCTCTAGCTCCAGTCTTGTTTTTACTTTCATAAGCTTCTGGAGATTATATCAAGTTGTCTCCAACTAGCTGCACAGCCCAGGAAGACTTTGAACTTGTAACTCCCCTGATCGGCCTCTATACTCACATGTGCCATAGAGAGACAGTAACTAGGGAAGGACATATATATGGGAGTCACAGGGACAGAGATGACACTGTGTCATCTATCTGTCACCTTGGTCAAGGGATAGGTGATGTGCTCTTCACGCTTACCTATGGGGCTTGGTTTCAGCTCTCACTGACATTCAAGGCTCTTATATAAAACAACAGACTTTGCATATACGATCCACACCTTTCTTCTGTATAGCTACACTTTTAACCATGTCTGCAGTACTTGTAAAATATTACATACAGTGTGATGTTCTCTATGGCACAATTGTACTGTCTTTTTTTTTTTTTTAAAAAGGAATACTAATAATGTATATGATTGGTATTGCATCTGTTAACATTTTATTCTGAGGTTGGTCAACTGGTGTTAGTTAAATCTGTGGGTGAACCTTGGACCTAGGAGAGATGGTTGGATTGAGTGGATCTTATGGTCATGTTGTATAGACATAATGTTTACATGTGAACCAGAGTATCAAACTGAAGAGTGGTGAGTTGAATTACACTAAGTACAGATTTGATCTGTGTCAGAGATGAGATCACATATTATACTCACAAAGTAAGAAATAAGAAGGCAAAAGTTCTAAGTGTAGGCTGGTGTGGTGATACATACTTCAATCTCACCATTGGGAAAGAGTTTAAGGTCACACTGGCTACACAGTAATTCCAGGCCTGCCTGGGTTACAGAGTAAGACTTAATCTCAAAAACCCAACACCAGCCACTCAGACAGAACATTCTAGGACAACAGTGAACTTCTCTGGAAGCAACAGGGAAAGCTCCCCAAGCATACTTGACAATTCACAATTACCAGGTTTTGCCAATATTTGGTTACAAAGAACAAGCTCCAGGTGGTGGGTGTGAGGATATAATAGGCAGGGAAGTTTACCATGTGCAGATGCACTGCCAGCAGGGATTTCTTAGCCACAGACAGTTTCTTGAACTGAGTGAATTAGGATTCTGTTTGGCACAGGATGGTATAAACTTCCTGAACATTTCTGGGGATGGGTTATAACTAGGGCTCTAAGGAGCTCACTGCAGTTTAGTAGTGAAAGACCCTTAGAGAACCTAGCCCCAAGAACTGACACAGAAATCACTG
The DNA here is from genome assembly GCA_004025045.1 of Sigmodon hispidus. Lineage (NCBI taxonomy): Eukaryota > Metazoa > Chordata > Mammalia > Rodentia > Cricetidae > Sigmodon > Sigmodon hispidus. The sequence goes on from PVIH01007304.1 coordinate 30,366, forward strand.
GCTGTAATTAACAAGAGGTAGGTTTAATACACAGGCACCTGTGCACGATCAGCAGCTTCAGCTAACTGAGCACGCTGGCACAAAGAACAGCTCCCTTTTTATACAAGGAGAGAGATTCATGAGCTTAAACATAAAGGTATACATCACATCTCATTAGCTACTTTGAACTACGTACAAAATTCCGCTAAGGGATAATGTTGAAAATCATTTGTAAGGTTCAGCTATGGGGCAAGGTTGTAAAGTTTTTGATCCTGGGGATGCTGTGAACATCTGGTTTGGGTTAAGATTAGGCACTCCTGGTCTCTTCACCCTCCTGTGACTTTCCTTATCTTTTTTCAAAGGGCCCTGAAGCTTTGCCCGCAAGATGACTTCCTGCTATTTGGCCAATTGGCTTCTAACTGCCGGTTTCCTGATTACTGAGGCTTTGCCGGCAGGATGACTTCCTGCTAATTGGCCAAATGGCCTTGTGGAAAATTTTCACTGTTTTGATTTGAGGTTGGGGTCTTTCATCCCACCCTCTTTTTCTTGTGAATGGATAGAATCTTACATCCATTTGTCTTGTTCTCTCTCTAAATCTGTAGGGGACCCGGCTTGCTGCCTAAGCAGTTGATACTGCTGAGTCAGGACCACAGCTTGGTCTATAGTAACAACTGGTCCTTTGCGAACTAAATTAACTAACCTATTCAAAACACATGGTCCTAGGGTGAGGATCAACAGCAGGAGGACCAGTGGACCTGCAAAGGTGGAAACGAGGGTAGTAAACCAAGGGGATTTGTTGAACCTTCAAACCAACCTTCCTGGGCCTCAAACTCGTGTTTGTGCTGGGCCAGTCTTTCTCTTAATTTTTCCATTGACTCTCTAACTATTCCTGTGTGGTCAGCATAAAAACAGCATTCTTCTCTTAAAGCTGCACACAACCCTCCCTCCTTCAGGAACAGTAGGTCTAATCCTCTCCTGTTTTGTAACACAACTTCTGATAGTGAGGTGAGGGATTTTTCAAGGGCCATGATAGACTTTTCTATGGCTTCTAAATCAGTAGTCATAGCCATCTGTAGTTGCATAAGATGGCTGTTTTGCACCAATGCTGTAGTCCCTGTCCCAATCCCTGCAGCGATAACTCCTATCCCTAGTAGCAAGGCAATGGTCACTGAGACAGGTTCCCTCAGATATCGCCCTGTATTTTCAAAGAATGCTATGATGGCTTCTCCCTCATGGTATGTGACATGGGGCCAGAGCTGAACTAGAACACAATATTCATGGGACTGGTTGGAAATTGCTGCAGATACGCAGGGGGTTAGCCCGGTGCTGCATGCCTAGAGGGTTCCATTTGGGGCTTGAAGATAATAGCCCCTGCGGAGAACCTGAGTAGTCTGATTACAGAGGGACTGATGCTCTGGGGGCGGGGAGCCCAAACAGTGGCCTCATCCTGTGACCTCAGGCAACGTCAACCTGTGAGCAGGAATGGTACACCTTGAGCTAGGGGTGGTAAGAGTTGGTGAAATTTCCAGACAGAGCTATACCTACATAGTAGGGAGGCTAGAAGTCAAGTAAAGCCAACATTACTGAGTCCTATTTGGGTCGGTGGCATTTAAGGCATGATAAGCCCCCTGGACTAAGTTGAGTAGTCGGTCCCCCGTTCCGAGGTCATCAGTAAAGGACGTATAGTTCTGGGGGCTTTCAATAGAAACAGGGGGGTGTCATATACAGGCCTCAAAAGGGGCTTATCTTTGGCAGCTTTTTCTGCTAGGGACTTCTGCTCGGGGAGCACCAGGTTTGGGCCTATTGGTAGAGGGGCAGGATTTTCTATTTTTAGTTTGATTTTAAAAACGACCCCTCTATGTCTCCCTGACAACAACCACCACAGGCCCCAGCTCCTCCCCGTCGTCCATTCTCTATTTTTAGGGCCCTGGGTGGTAAAGGACATATTAAGGGGTAAGGACAGCCCTGGGATCTGGTTACTCCAGCCAGGGGAATGATAGCAGGTATGCCCGTCTGGGTTGGGCTGAGCATAGCCCCAGCTGATTGTTATTAGGTCCCAGGAACAAGGAGGGCTTCCAATAGGGCGCCTCCATTGTTTCACAGCCCCACTGTTGGCAAAAGAATTTTTCATATCCACTGCACCGGGCGATGAGGGTTCAGCCCCTGCCTCCCTGGGGATAGACATAGAAGTCTGATTGTACCAATCTACATCGGGCCGTAGGACTAATACACCCAGGGGCAGTCATTTGTTGGGGTCGGGTTCCATGGTAGGATTGATTGAGTTGAGCAGGATCAACAACGGTTATGTCCCATGAGTCTAATCCAGCGGCTAGCTGGCAAAAGTCGGGGGTGAGGTTGGGCCACCAGGAGTAGGGTGCATGGGTTCCGGTGATCTCCCAGGCTACCTCTCCTGTTTGGGATATGACTTGCCAGGTAAGTTTTTGAACCTGGTGGGGGCTAGCTACAACTAAGTTGGGCAGAATCAATGTCAGCAACATCAGTATTGTCTTAGGAGTCTTAGCTTTAACAGGTTTGTGGTGCGTTGGAGTTTCCATCCCGAAGTTGATGGCTGGGTGTCTCTCAGGAGCTGGCCGGCTAGTTGGTGTTCAGGCTGGGCTGCCTTGACATGAGACCCAGGCGGCGATCCTGTCTACTTTCAAGGCAGTTGGTGTCATCAGGCGCACCATTTATGGTCCCTTCCAGCGAGGCTTGAGGTTCTTTGTCTGGTGTTGTCAGACCCAGACAGAGTCCCCAATCTTGAAGGGATGGGGGATGGAGGGGTTCTTAAGTTCCTCTAGGTAGGCGGCCACGAGGGGTTTCCAAAACTCATTCTGGACCAACTGGGCTTGCAGGTGGGTCTGTATAGAAGGGTAGGCAGCGAGATCAGAAAAGTCAGCATCAAAAGAGGATATCATCAGGGGAGGGGAACCATATAGGATCTCAAATGGAGTAAGACCATGGGGACCCGGCATATTCCAGGTCCAGTAGAGGACTAACGGCAGGAGTTGCACCCAGTCTTTAGAGCCAGTTTCAAGTGTTAATTTGGACAAAGTCTCCTTAATTGTTCTATTAGCTCTCTCTACCTGTCCTGAACTTTGGGGCCAATATGCACAATGTAACTTCCAATCAATCCCCAATGACTTGTCCACCAATTGACTTACCTGGGAGACAAAGGCTGGCCCATTATCTGACCCCAATACCTGTGGTACCCCATATCTGGGGAAGATGTCTTCCAGGAGATTTTTGGTGATGATTTTCGCCATTTCATGTTTGGTGGGGAAGGCTTCTATCCATCCTGAATAGGTGCCTATAAAAACTAGTAGATATTTATACCCATACATGCCAGGTTTAACTTCAGTAAAGTCTATTTCCCAATAGGTTCCGGGCTTATGCCCTCTCATGCGTACCCCTTGCCCAATTCTAGCTTTTCCAGCATTAACTTGGGCACATGCCTGACATCCAGCAGTAACTTGTTGTAGAAGGGTCCCTTTCTCGGGGAGGTAATATTTTAGATTACCTCTTTCTAGTAAGGTATTTATTGTTCTGGCACTCAGGTGAGTCAGCCTATGTATAAAAGTGAGCAGTCTTCTGGCTGTCTCAATAGGCATGACACTTTTCCCTTGGTAGATCCAGCAATTTCGGTTAGAGTCGTAGTCTGCCCCTATCTTCTGGATGACATCTAGATCTTCTTCATTATAGTCCCAGTTAGGTTTTTCTTGGGAGCTACTCTTCTGAATCTGTACAGGCATCAGTTGGGATTCTAGTGCCACTTGCCTGGCGGCTTCATCAGCCAGATGGTTCCCGACTGCCTCAGGACTATTTCCTTTCTGGTACCCAGGGCAATGTGTGATACTCAGTCTTTTTGGGAGGAATATTGCCTTTAGTAGGGCTAGAATCTCCTTCTTGTTTTTAATTTCCCTGCCCTCCGACGTTAACAGTCCCCTCCTCTTGTAGATTTCTCCGTGTATGTGAACCGTGGCGAAAGCATAATGGCTATCTGTGTAAACGTTCAGAGTCTTACCTTCTGCCATTTGTAGGGCCTTGGTAAGGGCTATGAGTTCCGCTCGCTGCGCAGATGTCCCTGGAGGTAAGGCTCTTGCCCAGATCACCTTGGCTCCATCTACCACTGCGGCCCTGGCTCTTCTCTCCCCTTGGAGCAGAAAACTACTCCCATCAGTGTACCAGGTTAAATCAGTTCTCTTCTGAGGCTGGTCATACAAGTCTGGCCGAGTCCCATGTGTTTCTGCCAGTATTTGCTGGCAATTGTGCGGAACCGGGCCTTTGGGCATGGGTAGCAGGGTTACAGGGTTTAAGGAACTGACCAGGCCAAACTGTACCCGGTCTGTGTCCAGCAGAAGTGCCTGGTAGTGAGTCATGTGGGCATTTGACAGCCACTGGTCCAGGGGTTGCCTGACTAAAGACTCCATGGTGTGGGGGGCAATCACCGTGAGGGGCTGACCCAGAGTAAACGTCCCCACGTCCTTAACTAAGATGGCAATGGCAGCCACCTTTCTCAGGCAAGGGGGCCACCCGGCGGCCACAGGGTCCAGCTTTTTGGAGAGGTAGGTGGTGGGCCTCCTCCATGGTCCTAGCCTCTGGGTCAGCATCCCTTTTGCGAACCCTTGTTTCTCATCAACAAAAAGTTCAAACGGCTTAGTGAGGTCCGGCAGCCCTAGGGCAGGTGCTGAAAGCAAGGCCCTTTTGATAGCCTCGAATGCCTCTTGATGTTCCTGGCTCCAAGTGAAGGAAACCTTATCCTTGGTCAAGGCATACAGGGGAGTGGCTATTTCAGCAAACCCTGGTATCCATAATCTGCTGAAGCCAGCGGTCCCCAGGAATTCTCGAAGCTGCTTGACATTCTGAGGGGTCGGGAGGTGAGCTATAGTCTCTTTCCTGGCTGAGGTGAGCCGTCTCTGCCCATCTTTCAGCTGGTACTCCAGGTAGATCACCTCTGTCTGACATATCTGGGCCTTCTTGGCTCAGGCTCGATACCCTAGTTCCCCCAACATCTGAAGTAGGTCCCTCTTACCTTGGATGCATTCTTCTGAGGTCCTGGCAGCCAAGAGCAGGTCGTCCACATACTGCAACAGGATGAGATCTGGGTGTAGCTTCCGGAAGGGAGCCAGGTCCCAGTGGAGGGCCTTGTCAAACAGAGTGGGCTATTCTTGAACCCCTGGGGGAGCCTGGTCCAAGAAAGTTGTCCCGAGAGCCCTTCTTCAGGGTCTCTCCATTCAAAGGCAAATGGGGTTGGCTTGATGGGCTTAGTCTCAGGCAGAAGAAGGCATCCTTTAAATCCGGGACTGTGTACCACACATGTGAGGGGGACAGGAAGCTCAACAGATTATATGGGTTTGGCACCATGGTGTTGATGTCTTCTACCCATTTGTTGACCTCCCTAAAATCTTGTACTGGCCTGCAGTCTCCCGTTCCAGGCTTCTTTACAGGCATCAAAGGGGTATTCCATGGAGACTGACAAGGGATTAGTATTCCTTGGTCCAAGAGTCTTTTGATATGCGGTCAAATTCTCCTATATGCCTCTTGAGGCATGGGATACTGCTTGACAGGAACTCCTGATGCCTTTACAGGTATTATCAGGGGTGCCTGTTGGATTGCTAACCCCATACCGCCGGTCTCTGCCCATGCCTGGGGGAAATCCACAAGCCAGTTGGAGTCTAACTCTCGGGCGGAGGGTTTTTCAAAAAGTTTATATTCATCCTCTAAGTTGAGGGTGAGGACATGGAGGGGCTCCCCCTCTGGCCCGAACACTGAGGCCCCTTCTTTTCTAAAATGGATTTGGGCTCTTAACTTTGTGAGCAGGTCCCTTCCCAATAGTGGATATGGACAATCAGGCACATGGAGAAATGCATGGGTTACTTTACTGGTCGACAGGAGTACTGTCTGTTAGGTGGTCTGTCAGTAGGGTCTTCCTCCAGTAGCTCCCTGGACCCATGCTGTCTGGCTACTCAGGCCCTGAGGTCCAGGTCAGGACTGAGTGCTGAGCTCCGGTGTCTACCAAAAAGGTGACTGGCTGCCCCCCAACTTTTAGCATTATCCTGGGTTCAGGGGGGGCTCCTGACCCCGACTTCCCTAGTCTTTGTCCAGGGTGAGGAGGTGGGAGGTTGGTTCTGGGTTGTTCTTCTTGGGTCTCTTAGGGCAGTCTCTGACCCAATGTCCCCTTTCCTTACAGTAGGCACAGTGGTCGTGGTGTACTCTGGGCTTCCTAAAGTCTCCCCTTCTACCTGGCCTCCCTGCTCTCTCCTGTCCTGTCTTATGACTAGCCCGAGTAACAGTGGCCAAGATGCGGCTGAGCTCTCTGTCCCACTCTCGGTCAGACTCCCTCTGCTTCTCATACAAGACTCTCTGACCCTCAGTTATTCCTTTGAGCAGTTCATCATCTCTTTCCTCCTGCAGTTTTCTGAGCCACTCTTCCTTCTCTTCCAGGGTTTCGCGCTTATTGTAGATCTTTTCTGCCTCTTTCAGGAGATTTTGCAGGATATAGTCCTGTAGATTTTCTAACCTTTGCAGCCTATTCCTAATGTCTGGTGCTGACTGCCTAATAAATGCCATGGAGACATTCCCCGCTGCTCTGGGCTGTCTGGGTCAAACGGGGTATACCTCCTATAGGCTTCCTTCAATCTGTCTAAAAATGCAGTTGGGGCCTCTTCGGTCCCTTGAGTCACTGATCTTACCTTGGCCAAGTTGGTGGACGGCATCCCACACTACGGAGACCCACTATGAGAAACTGGCAGTAAAGACGTAGGTGGTTCCTACCTTCTGGTGTATTAAAATCCCAGTAGGTGGGTTAGGGGGAAAGCAGCATCTTTCAAATTTCAGAGTTTTGTCGGCCTTCCGTCATCTCCCGGGACATTTCTCCTGGCCTCCAAGAGGACCTTTTGCCTCTCCTCTGACGTGAGGAGAACCTGCAAAAGCTGCTGACAATCTTCCCACGTAGGCTGGTGGGTTACTAAAATAGACTCAATCAGAGAGGTTAGCTCCACGGGATCTGTGGAGAAAGATGGACTATGCATTTTCCAGTTATAAAGGTCTGAGGCAGAGAATGGCCAGTACTGCCATATCCCATTGGGACCTCCCATCTGTCTCACAGGGAGGAGCCTCGAAGTTCCTTCTGGGGGGATGAGGGGTTCCCTTCGGTTCCGAAGTCTCCCCGCCACTGGGGAGTAGGCTGGGAAATCTCCTTCTGGTACAGAGGAGGCTTCAGGCTCCCCCGCTCTGCCTGCTGCTGAGACTCCAAGCTCCCCGGCTCTCCCTGAAGTCTCTCTCTCTGCCTGCTCCCCCTCCCTCCCTACTGGCGCCTGATAACAGTGGCGGGTCCTTGGTCAGGAGATCAATGAGAACCATGTCCTCAGGGGGAAGGACTCCCCAGGGGGTTGGCTTGGGAGGATCCTTTTGCAAGACGGGGTAAAGATGAGACTTCCCTAGGGTGGTAGGGGTCGTGGGAGAAGCGCCGAGGCTGGTATCAGAGGGACGAGCGTGTCCCTGTGGCTGCTGCCACTTGCATGGAAATGGGGCAGGGCCGAGGCTGGCGCTGAGACCGGTGCTGCTGTGCCCTTGCAGCCTGCTGCAGTCACAAAAGCTGCCCTTACAGCCGCTGCAGTCACAGACTCTGCTGTTGCTGCCCAAGTGATAGGGGGGCGGGGCCGAGGCTGATGCTGAAGCTGGGCAGCCACTGCACTCACCGCCCAGACAGGAGCGAGACAGGGCCCAGTGGTGACCCTCCTGAATAAGCTGGGAAGAGGGGCACGTAGGGAGAGGCCCAGGGAGGTGGATCGTATGCTAGATTCTCCGAGGTAACAATGTAAGCCACTTAATGGGGTGTCCCTGAGACCCTGGGCCAAGAACTTGATCTTTAATCTGTAAAACAATGGAATGGTTAAAAGTCCCATCCTGGGGCCAGCCCACATTGAAAGCTGGCCATTCGGAGGAGCAAAGAGTGATCCAATTTTTCTTCCGAATTTCCACCTATTGATTGTGGGCTCGCTCCTGGACTTCCTTCCAGTGATCTAAAGTTAAGCTTAAAGGTGTAGTTACGGATCAAACAAAAAGGGAAGTGTGAAACAAAGGGAACAGAGGATAACAACCAATACAGACAGAGTACATGCTGCGCGGCTGCGGTTAAATACTGAGAGTGCAAAATCAGATGGCCGTTCATGGGGACTCAAGCCCCACTCAGCCAACAGAACCACGTATCCCTCGGATATGGGTGGGGCTCCAAAGAATCCAGCCCCCCAAATCCCTGGAACGTCTTCCAGGGTGGCAGGGGAGAAATGTGAGCTCGTCAGCTCTTTCTCGGGCTGCCCAAATCTATACAGATGGTTATGCGCGTAACCTACCCAGACACAGCGCAGAACAGAGAAAGTGAAAGTGAGATAACAACAAACAACAGAGACAGCAACGGGGGCGAGCCAGCCGGCAATTCTTACCTCCTGGTGATCTGTGTGAGCCCTGGATGCAGGGGGTCCCTGTGGATCTCGGTGGAACCTCCAAATGAAAGACCCTTAGAGACCCCAGTCCCATGAACTGACACAGAAATCACTGGCTGTAATTAACAAGAGGTTATTTTAATACACAGGCACCTATGGGCGATCAGCAGCTTCAGCTAACTGAGTGCACCGGCACAAAGAACAGCCCCCTTTTTATACAAACAGAGTCTCATCAGCTTAATCATAAAGGCATACATCACATCTCATTAGCTACTTTGAACTACGTACAAAATGCTGCTAAGGGGTAATGTTCTAAATCATTTGCAAGGTTCAGCTATGGGGCAAGGTTGTAAAGTTTTTGATCCTGGGGATGCTGTGAACATCTGGTTTGGGTTAAGATTAGACACTCCCGGTCTCTTCACCCTCCTGTGACTTTCCTTATCTTTTTTCAAAGGGCCCTGAAGCTTTGCCCGCAAGATGACTTCCTGCTAATTGGCAAAATGGCCTTGAGGAAAATTTTCACTATTTTGATTTGAGGTTGGGGTCTTTCAGTAGCATGGACCTAGAAGGAAGATATTACTTCCCGTCTTCCAGAACATTCTGTATACATATTTCATGTATGTCCTTGCAGTCTGGATAGCCTGAGGACGAGAGCTTTGGACCCTGAGACAAAGGGATACAGTTCTGAAGATGCTGATTTCCAGGAAGACTTATCATTGGAGGGTGGTGGCTTTTTTTCCCCCTGTAATTCAAGCTGAGTTGTTTAGTCTCTTAACTTAACTGGAATGCTCTGAATTTCTAAAACTGTATTTTTAATTGTGTAAGGAAATGGATCATTAATGACATAACTTTCCATAATGTGGTTACACTCTCTCCTCACTAAAGAGCAGTGTATAGCATGTGTGCCATGTTGAAATGTTTTGAGGTAAAAATCCAGTGAAACACAAATTCTAGTTGTTATAAAATGAAAACTCATAGCCAGATATTGGGGAAAATGCTGGAATATCAGAGAAAGGAAACAAACCACAGTCAATTCTCATCCAGGCAACTTCTCACAGGGTAAATGTTATCTTCCAGAGTCCTCAGCTGGGCTCGTTGTTTCTACATAATATCACACTGTCTGCCAATGCCTCCTTAAAAATCTTCCTGTCCAGTTGTTTCACTTCTGGGTTCAACTCTGCCTCATAATTCTATGAGACAGTTAAGATTAAAGTGTGTGAGCTACTACTGTTTGGTAGTTAGGTCTTGAACTTACAATAATACAGAAAGATCTTTGTCTCTGGAGTTATGGGATTAAAGGTGTAAGTCACCACTCTCTGACCCTCCTGGCTTGACTGTGGGTGGATCTGTTCTGATATTCCAGACTGATTTTATTAAATATAAAATATATCACCACAATCCAGCCATCATGTGACTGGTTGTTTGGTTAGGATTATGACACCAGAATGCTTATTTGGCTACTAATAAAACATCTCTACGGTGAGGCTCAAGAATTCTGTCCTCACTCATCTGTTTGTTTGTTTATTTATTTATAAAAATTATTATAAAATCGTAGTCCACATTCTGGAAATCAGCAGATATGTTATTATCCTCAAACACAGGCGTAACATACTCTTGCCTTGTCTAAGTCTTCTTAGTTTGATGATGGGGCATGAACAGACACCTGGACATTGTGCAATGTTTTCTCCTCTAACAGGAACCAGCCTTTCTTTTTGATGGGAATGCTAGTTTTTCTGTAGAAAGACTCATATATTTTTGTCATATTGTGTCTGTCTCCACCCACCTGGGAACTAGGGTTATAGCTGTGTGCCACCATGCTTGGCTTTTCCCATGGGGGCTAGGGATCTGAATCCAGGTTTATACACCAGGCACACTTCACTTGCTATCTCCTCAGAAACACACACACACACACACACACACACACACACACACACAGAGAGAGAGAGAGAGAGAGAGAGAGAGAGAGAGAGAGAGAGCGCACAAACTCTAGTTAGTGACTATATACAATATATACAAGCAATAATTACATCAGTAATGTCCAGTCCAGAAACAATTGACAAATTCAAAGAAAATATTCCATTATTTTGGTGAGTTCAAGGGATTGTAGCTAATTCACTTTCTAACATGTATTACCAACTTAAAACTATTTTTTGATCTCTCAAATTTATACACTTTAACCTCTAAGTGAGCTTTTTTCTATAACTGTCTCATCCACAACTCCCTTAGAGACCCAAGAAAAAAATAATATTAACTAAGTAAACAGGACATGCAAGCACGCAACTTCCAAAAAATGTGAAAAATGAAACAGCTGGCTGCCTGGACAGTCACTCAAGGTTCCTCTGCAGCGTTGGGGCATCCATCTGTGGACTACAGGCCTAGCATGTTTGACAGACTTCTCTGTGAAGCAGGAGATTTTTAAAGACCTTCATACCTTTTCCTGGCAAGGTTCGGCAGGCTGTGTGTGTGTGTGTGTGTGTGTGTGTGTGTGTGTGTGTCCTGCTTGTTCATTTTGGACATCATACTGTTAGCATTCAAGACAAGGGCACTTTCTTGACAATGGCTAACTTTTGCTATAAAGAAGGCCAACTCCATGTGGAGTTTTTTTGTTTGTTTGTTTGATGCCCATCATCTTCTCTGCCTTAGATTGCTGCTGCCAGGAGTAGACATGCCTAATGTCACAAAAATAAAAAGAACCTATGTTATTAAAATATCTTCAGTGCCATATGCTGTAGATGTCTGAAGTGTTTGAAGACCTGTCTATTAATGTCTCTCTCTGGCATTTTTTTTTTAGATATTTTTCTTAATTTGGTAGATTTATTTATATTTTTTGTTTGTCTTTTGGCCAATCAGTGTTTTATTTAACTAGTAGGAGGGACAAGTATTTATAATGTATTAGAACTTAATCTTATAGCACCTGTCCATCTAAAATATATCTGTTTGACCTTGAAAATATACCTAATATCTTTTTCAGCTCTTCTATCTTTAGTGTACAGAAGGACTATTTCTTGCTGGAGCTTTTTAATCTTTGGTCTTATATTGGTTTATATTTTAGCTTACAATTCCAGATGTTTATATCATATCAGCCTGGACATGTTCACTTTGTATACTTTTCATGCTCTAATTTCAGCATTCACTGTTTGATTGACTGTTATGAACTAGGATGTTAGTCTAGTGATAAATTGCAAAGAATTTATCTCTAAAATACTTCAAGTTAGTGAGTCCCAACAGTTGGATATTTACATAAAATTTTTATCACAAATATCTATTATTATTCATACTATAATTTATATGACATTATTGCATTTGTCACCTTTTCCTGCTATTTTAATCATGTTTTAAGACATACATTTTTCAGTTGTCTAAAACTTGTACACTGTGAGGAAAACATTTTTAGATCTCTTTAATATAATGAATGTAAATTGCAGGACTGTAAAACATTAAAAGTCTAATCAATATGGCATTTTTATATAATGTAAAAGTTTTTAAAATAAAATAAAATAAATTAAAATCTATTCTAATTAGATTAAAAGTCAAGAAAGCCATTGAATGTCAGAGAATGTTTAGAGAGCAGTGGAGTTTAGAGAGCAGTGGACACTATCTATTATCACTTCTTATTACCAAAATAGTAACTTTGCTATCACTCAGCATTCCCAGGCATGTCCTTGTTGCTAACCCTAATAGAGTAGAAGCTTATATTATTAGATGGACTAGTTTAATTGCACATGAAAAGTTATCAAAGCAAGATAATGAGTTTGAAATGGCGTTTCGAGCAAGCATATTTCATTATGAGATTCTCATTTTAAGTTGTTTGGGAGCAATTGTTTCTTCTCTATTGTTGAGGTTAATCTTGTTACTTTAAGTCACTCAAATTCATCAAACTACATTATACATAAACATATGTATAAGTATGTTAATGTATATAAATATTGCAATATCTGCATTTAAAATTTAAACTTCTGCTGTTTGTCTTTAAAAATATTGGGCTTTAATTTAAAATATAATTATTCTTTAAAAAAAGAAAATATACCTAATATGACTGTAAGTTTGATTGTAATGTCTAACTACTAATGCAAATGTCTTTATATCCAAGTTAGTTGGTAATAATAACTTTTAAGGACTAGTAATTTGTATTACATTGTTAGATGAATTGAAATATATGTAATAGCAAAATTAATCTCAACTTTGCATTAATATACACAAATTGTATACAATATACAAAACATCCAATCCAATGTAAAATATTCAAAACTAGTAATTGCTTTTTAAACTTTATTTATTTATCTATTTGCCTTGGTGTTTGCCTGGAACTGGAACTACAGACAGCTGTTAGCTGCCATGTGGGTGCTGGGAATCGAACCCGGGTCCTCTGGAAGAGCAGATGGTGCTCTTAACCGCTGAGCCATCTCTCCAGCCGTAATTGCTTTTTAAAAGTAGATTCTATAATCTACCTGTATAACCTATCCTATCTGCATCCCCTTTTTTCTTTTTTATTAACAAGAACCCTGAATCTAATCTCCCTGTTCAGCATTTTTCCTAACCATAACCAATAACAATTTGTAACCATTTACCCTAAACAATGTCAATCATCCATAACCCACTGAAAGACCAAAACTACCCACTCTAACTTTTGAGAATGTGGGCATCATGTTCTTAAATTTACTTCTTGCTGTCTGGGGACAACGACATCTTTAGGGGATCCTGAAAAAAAAGTGTTATTAATTGTCAAGTCCTGAAATATGTAGCTGTATCATTTGTCATCCAGTACAGGGCTTGAAAGTACTGGGCTTTTCTCAAGTCCTGGCTAGAGTAGTTTATGAAACTGGTTCATCTCAGCCAGCCACCTCAAAATTGTCCTGAGCAGTTTGTAGTCCAAATATGATCTTTGGTTAAGCCTAGAAGTGCTGTCATGGTCCATGTAAGATCATCATTATAGGGCTCCATCTTCCTTTTGGATACTTCAAAGGTCACAAGTAGGCATTGTCATGGATCACTGCAGAACACTGATGAGACTAAAACCCAACACAATGTACAGGAAGCTAGATATAGCCTTTTTCTACAATTGATTAGTACTCTGTATGATCACTAGTATCATGACAAAATGTTTAAAATATATTATTCTAATACATTTTGATATAAAATTATGTCTAATAAGATTAGTAGCAATAGAATAGTCCTTTAATTTTGGTTGTTCTTCTGTCCCATATCAGGTGCCTCTTCTGATATGATACAGAGATTTAGCATTTTTCCTTTAACTCCAACTTCAAAGCCAGCTTTAATTTATAATTGAACTGGAATTTCAACTTTTCTTATAAATGAAGAAATATAGATACTAAGCAATGAGATTTTTACTCTGTAGAATATATTGGTACCAGTAAGTCCCATATTCCTTTGCTTGTAAAATTTTTCTGGATAGCCTTCCCTTCTGCTTTAGATATCAAGATGTCCAAGATCTTTTGACTTCTTGAAGATGGATATTTCTAGTTTTCTGTAAAGATAAAAACAAAACCCTATCCCAACCCTTGAATTTTTCTTACAACTTAAAGAATTGTCACATGGGTGGATGGGCCATCATTTTTCTTTATCAGAAAGTTTCTCTGGTTCAAATTGAGTCTTTATTCATTTTGATGGTATCCATAGCATTTCTTTGCCTGCAAAAGCAAAAGTGAAACCCTTTCCCCAACGTAGCACATATCCTGGTTTCCATTCTGAGGTCAACACATCTTTGAAGTAGACAGGCTGGTTTATCTCTGTTGTCTTTTCTATAATCCATTGCCTTTCAGCAGGCACTGTTTTTCCTTTATCATTAGCATTAAGAAAATTCAAAGTTAATAAAGCATTGTGCAGTTTATTTCTGGGGGTCTTTGCTACTCCTTTCTGTTTATTTAGCATCTCCTTTAGAGTTTGATTTGATTTCTCTATGACTGCTTGCCCTCTAGGATTGTGTGGTATAACTGTAATATGCCTTATATTGTTTAATTTTACTAGAGTAATATGCCGGAGCATTGTCAGTATTAATTTACACAGGTATTCCCATGATGGCCATAACTCCTAACAATTGTATGATTACAGAATCAGCCTTTTCTGAACTCAAAGCAGTTTCCCATTGAAATCCTGAAAAAAAATCTATTGTATAATATACATATTTTAATTTTCCAAATTCTATAAAATGAAACTCATCTATCTGCCAGTTTTCATTTCTTTTTTTGTTACTGCACAAATTCTATTTGGTATTATTAATAAAAACCTCGAGTCAAATATTGGGGAAAAGCTGAAATATCAGCGAGATAAAGGAACAAGCCACAGCCACTTCTCACCTGGCCAACTCCTCAGGCTGAAAAGGGTAGAACCTATCTGTGAATCTTCAGACTGAATGCCTCTGGGTCTTCAGCCAAAAGGTCAAGCATGTCAAGCAAGTCCTGGGATAGGTAGGTGTATCATTTGTTGTCCAGTTTCTGCATAATGGGAAAATGCAAGGCTTTGTCTCAAGTCCTAGCTGAAATAGTCTGTGAGGTTGCACCATTGCAGCTAACCATCTCGAAGCTGTCCTGAGCAGTTTGCAGTCCAAATCCGATCTTTAAGTGGTGTTTGTCAGCTTAATGTCATTTTCAGAGTCCATGTGAAATTATCATTGTTGGGCCCCATCTTCCTTTTGGAGACTTCAAAGGTATCAGTCAGGCATTATCATGGCTCACTGTAGAAAGCTAATCAAGACTCAAATCCAAAACAATGTACAGAAAGCTAGGTAAAGCCTGTTTTCTAAGATTAGTTAGTATTTTATATGATCATTAGTATCATGACAGAAAGTTTAAAATCTGTTAATCTCATAAATTTTATAGAAAATTCATTCATTAAGAAAAAGCTTTCAATAATCAAAATAAAACCAAAAGATCATGAGATTAGTAGCAACAAAATAGTTCCTTAATTTTGGTTTTCCTTTTTTTTTTTTTTTAAATTCATACTCCTACCAATAGTGTATAAATTGTTTTCTTTACCTGTATCTTTATCAGCATTTGTTACTTATTTTTTATTTTATTTTTTATTTATAAAATAAAGTCTTTTTTCTCCGTGTATTCCTTTGCTCTTCCTCCCTTCCCTCCTTCCAATCTCTCCCAGTCATCCTTCAGCCTCCCCTCTCCCCATTCCCCATCCCCTCCCCAAAAAGGGCAGGAAGTCCCAAGGTGGATCAGCTCAGCGTGACTCATCCATTCGGGGAAGTCCGATTTCCTCATCCCAATATCAAGACTGGGTTAGGTGTTCCTCCGCAGGCCATAAGCTCTGAGTTGCCAGCCCACAAACAGAAACACAGTCTGATCCCACCTCTCGAGGCTCCACATATTACCCATGCCAATTGACAGTTGCCTGTCCTTGGAAGGCCTAGCTCCTTTTCCTGATGGTTTCCCAGTGGCTGTTCTTGATTCAGTGAGCTCCCCAGCGCTCCAGCCAGCCATCACTGTGGGAGTTTTCCTCTTAATCCCTATGTCTTTGCTCATACTGGAATCTCCTCCCATGCTCCCAGCTGAAGCAGGAGCTCAGACCAGTGTTCAGCCATGTATCCCTGCCTCCACCTCTCTATTCATTGTTGGATGTAAGTTCTGTGATGGCACTTGGGTTGGCTATTCATTTGATTATAGGGAAAATCCTGTCTAGGGACCGCCTTCACTATTTGTTAGAGACCTAGCCAGGGACATCCTATGAGTTCTTGGAGGTTTCCCTAGCTTTTCCCAATCTCTTCAAACCCCACATTGGCTTCCTCTATTAAGATCTCCATCTCTATTTTTTTTCTCCTTCCTTGTTGCTACTCCCACTCAATCATCTTCTTCCCACCTCCTCTTCTTCGTTGCAGCCCCTTAGGCTCCCAATTAGCTAAGGAGATCTTCTCCATTTTTTTCCCCTAGGGGAATTCCTGGATGTCTCTCTTAAGTTCCTTCTGAACAGCTTGGAATCATAGTTGCCTTTGGAGTGCAAATGTGCATCCTTTGCATGTATATACCCAATAGAGGTATTGATGGATCCTTGGGGAGATTAATTCCCGATTTTCTGAGGAACTGTCATACTGCATTCCAGAGTGGCTGAACAAGTTTACACTCCCACCAACAATGGAGGAGTGTTCCCCTTGCTCCGCATCCTCTCCAGCATAGGCTGTCATCTGTGTTTTTAATCTTAACCATTCTGACAGGTGTAAGGTGGTATCTCAAAGTTGTTTTGATTTGCATTTCTCTGATGGCTAAAGATGTTGAGCAATTTTTTCAAGTGCCTTTCAGTCATTTGTAATTCTTCTTCTGAGAATTCCCTTTTTAGTTCTGAACCCCATTTTTTAATTGGGTTATCTAGAGTTTTGGGCTCTAGTTTCTTGAGTTCTCTATATATTTTAGAGAACAATCCTTTGTCTCTTGTATGGTTGGTAAAATTTTTTTCCCTTTCTGCAGGTTATCAATTTGTCTTATTGACTGTGTCCTTTGCCTTACAGAAGCTTCTCAGTTTCAGGAGGTCCCACTTATTGATTGTTGTTCTTAGTGTCTGTGCCACTGGTGTTATATTTAGGAGATGATCATCTGTGCCAATGCATTGGAGGATGTTTCCCACTTTCTTTTCTATCAAGTTCAGTATAGCTGGGTTGATGTTGAGGTCTTTGATCCACTTGAATTTGAATTTTGTGTAGGGTGATAGGTTTAGATCTATTTGCATTCATCTACATACTAGCATCCAGTTATGCCAACACCGATAGTTGAAGATACTATCTTTTTTCCATTAAATATTTTTGGCCTCTTTGTCAAATATAAGGTGTTCATAGGAGGAAGAGTTAATGTCAGGGTCTTCAATTCAATTCCATTGATCCACAAGTCTGTTTTTATGCCAGTGCAGGGCTGTTTTTATTACTGTAGCTCTATAGTATAGCTTGAAGTCAGGGATGGTGATGCCTCCTAATGTTGTTTTATTGAGCAGGTCTGTTTTGGCAATCCTGGCTTTCCTGTTATTCCATATGAAGTTGAGTATTGTTCATTCAAGGTCTGTAAAATATTGTGTTGGGATTTTGATGAGGATTGCATTGAATCTGTAGATTGCTTTTAGTAAAACTGCCATTTTTACTATGTTGATCCTACCTATCCAGGAACATGGGAGAGCTTTCCATTTTCTGATATCCTCTTCAATTTCTTTCTTTAGTGATTCAAAGTTTTTGTCAAACAGATTTGCTACTTTTTTGGTTAGAGTTACACCAAGATATTTAATGCTATTTGCAGCTATTATAAAGGGTGATGTTTCTCTTATTTCTTATGTATAGAAGGGCTATTGATTTTTTGAGCAATTTTCATTTCTTTGTATACCTTTACAGTTACTTCCTGCTGGTAATGGAGTTTGGTTATAAAAAGAACAGGTGGGACATCTTCTTTACAATTGCTTTGGCTTGTTGCCAAGTGATAGAGAAATCTTTTTAAAAATATTTTCTATTGATATATTTTTTTTATGAAACTCTGAAGCCTCCAGATCATTTCTATTAATAATTTATAAGTTTCATCATTACTTTGTTTTAGAGGTCCTGGCAGATCTGTATGGGATTGAATGTGTGTTATACTGAAGGGATGTTTCATATTCTTGATTATTTCTTGTAACAATAAATAATAAAGTTAGTGCTGACTAATCAGGAAAAAAGTCAGCAGTTTCAACTCTTTCTGCATATTGAGAGTCAGTGACTATGTTAGGAGGTTCTGTAAACTCCATCATAACAGCATATAATTTTGACTTTTGAAAAGAAGTATAAGAATTTTAAGCTACTTACATTTTCTGATTTGTAACCTGCCTTTCCTGATTTGTTTGTATCAGAATAAAATGTAGGGGTCCCAGAAATTGGTGTATCCCATACAACATGAGGAAGAGTTAGTTCCCTTTATAATTTTTTTTTGCTTTGAGGATATCATATCTGTCATTAATCTCTCCCCGAAATTACTGCAGGGTCTTTGCCAAGGTTCACATTCTTCCCACAATTGGTAATTTCTCCATTAGTTAATGGCACAATTTCTGCCGGGTCCATTCCTGTCAATTGACGAAGTCTTAATTTTTCTTTAAAATCACATCAGAAATATTTTTTACATATGTCTTTAATTTCTTACTGGGTTTATGTGGTAGAAATATCTATTCCAATATAATATTTTCCCTTTGCATTAAAATTTCTGTAGGAGAAGGCTTAGAGGGTAAAATAACCAGAATACTATTAAGGTTTGGATCCACAAAATCCATCCACATGTGTGTCCTATAATTTCTTTTTCACCAAAGCCAATTCTCTTTCAGCTTCAGCTGACAGTTCTCTTGGACTATTTAAGTCCTTGTCACCATCTAAGATTTTGAACAAATTTGATTTTTTATCCTAATGGTGGTCTGTAAATTAGAAATGTTTCTTAGCAATCTTTGGAAATCACTAAGAGTCTGCAATCCATCTCTTCCAATTTGCACCTTTTGGGGTCTAATTTTTTGTTAACCTATTTTATATCCAGAATAATTAATGGAATCTCCTCTTTGTGTTTTCTGTAGGAATAATTTGTAATCCCCAAGCAGGAATTTTTTTTACTTCTTCAAACATTCTTTCTAATGTATCTATATTTGAGTCAGTCAATAAGATATCATCCATGTAATGATAAATGATAGATTGCAAGGATTGCTTAAGTATCACTTCTAATGGCTGTTGTACAAAATATTGGCACAGAGTGGGGCTATTTAATATTCCCTATAGGAGAACCCCCCATTGATATCTCTTTATAGGCTGAGAATTATTATAAATGGGTACTGTAAAGCAAATTGTCTTTATCCTGTTCTTGTAGAGGCAAAGAAACAGGTTGTAAGGTAAAAAGTTACCTTGCCTGTCTCTGTTGACCTGAACTCATTGGTCCAATACCAGCCATTGCTACTCCTTCTGCATATTCCAGAAGGGAGTGGCATTCTGTTGGGATTATTTTTAGAAAAGACATTGGTTCTCAAACTGCCTTGTCTACAGTCTCTTTTTATGTGACCTTACTTTCTTACAGTTGTAACATTTGCTATTTTAATTTTTCCTTAAGCTTCTAGAAATAACCTCTACTGCCCAATTTTCATCACAGTTATAAGATTCTAAATTAATTGTATTGCAAATCCAATCTTCCAAGGGTCCTGACCTTGCCTTTAATGGCCTAAGTATCCTTTTACATTGTAAGTTAGCATTTTTCAAAAGCCAAAGATTCAATTATTATTCACCTAGCTTCTGAATCTGGTACCATTCTGTTTAGTGCTGTAGTCAGTCTTTGTAAAAAAAATCTGTAAATTTTTCTTTTGGCCCTTGATTCACTTTTGTAAAGGATTCAATATTTTCTTTCCTTTTTCTTCATTTCTATCCCATGCATTCAAGGCTGTCATTCTTCATAAATCCAGGATGTGATCATTTTATAATGATTGCCTTTCTTCATTAACATAATTTCCCCCCCCCAAGAAGTTGGTTTGGGGAGATTTCTATGCCTCTATCTCTGCTTCTTTGTTTTATTGTTATAGCCTCATCCTTCTACCATGTCTTCCATTGAAAAAGTGGCCTGGCGTACAAAACAGCAATAACTATATCTGACCAGTCTTCAGGGATAATTTGGTTACATGTTAACCAAGAATTTAACATTTGTTTTTCAAACACTGAGTGCATACCATAAGTGATGATTGCTTCCTTAAATTTCTTAAATCTAACACGTGTACTGGAGCCCAACTAGCTTCTGAACAATCTTTATTATTTTTTGATTTCTTTAAAGTTACTGGATATACTGATGTTGGCTGTTTGAAAGCCTTAGGCTGTTTTTGTGTAATCTTATAAGACAATGTTGAGATTGGCTCTTTAAATTCTTCTGTCTGTGTCTGAATATCTCTGTGTTTTCTCTTAACAGGCTTTTCTAAGACTTTCTTCTTGGCATTTACATTGTTTGGCTTTTAAAATGATGAAACAAATAATCAAATAAATAATATTTATGATAAACATTATGATGATAATCCCAACCATGTTATCTATCTTCTCCTTTAGTGGTTCCAGTTTCAAACTGTCTAGAGTAATATCAAAGAAAGACCAATCACCTTCCATTATGCTATTCTTTACCATTTTTACTGTGGGAAAAAGTTCTCTCTCTGCCTTAAACAAATTCCCCTTTTTAAGAAATCCCAATTTACTCACCAAATTTGTTGTCAATGATGATTCAGATGATGTGAAGTGGGACAGCTACCTAGTGTGGTAGCAGCTCAAGGAGGGGGTCCAAAAAGAGAAGAAAAACAAAACACAACACAATCCACCTGGAGAGGGAGGCTGCTGTCTGAAAAACTTACCCAGATGAATGTTGAGAAGAAACATATGTGGTGGGGCTCTGCCTAAGGCTGGAGGTTAACTCCTAACAGAAAACCTAGCCAGCCAGTAGTTATTCCAGCCTGTAGCTCTGGCCAACAAGTGGCTTTTTTTGTGAATTTGTCTCCCAAAAGTTGAGTGCCAAATATTGAACTATTTTAGTTAGCATATAGTAAAAATCCATGGCCAGATATTAGAGAATAGCTGGAATATCAGAAAGAAAAAACAGACTGCAGTTAATTCTCATCCAGCCAACTTCTCAGGCCAAACAGAATAAGGACTGTCTGAAGGTTCCTCATCCTGACTGGTTGCTTCTACAGAGTGAATTAATCTGCCTCCTTCTGCCTTAAATATCTTAAATATCTTCCCTGCCCAGCTGTTTCACTTCTGTTTAACTCTGTATCATAATCCTAGAGTTATGATTAAGATGTGACCTACTACTGTTTGGCTGTTAGGCCTTGAACTCACAGAAATCCAGAAAGATCTCTGTCTCCTGAGTGACGCGATTAAAGGCATACGTCACCACTCCCTGACTGTCATGGCTTTACTATGGGTGATTCTGTTCTCTAATATTCTAGACTGATTTTATTAAATATACAAAATCACACACACAACTAATATGCTGCCAGCCATAGAAATATAAATGCAGAAATTCCAAATTCATAATACAATAAATTTAGACCATATAAAACAAGTAAGCAACAATGAAGAGATGCTAGCTTGAACACATAAGGGAAATTCATACCAAACCTGCACTGTAAGCAACTTCTTTTGGGAAAATACCTTGATCCCAAGAGAGATGCCAGATCTAATGACCTGCAAGGAGTAATGGCCCAGAGAGTCCAGTTTAAGTAAAGTCCCCTAGGCATAATCTTGGGTTACAGACCTATGTTGCTGAGACTTTTATCTTATTTTTGCTTTCGGCCCTGGTTTCATTTATTTTTTTAATAGCTGGCTTTAACTGTGTGGCTCTGCAACCTTTAGAAATGAAGATAAACTGTTATTACCACAATAACATTGATGCTGAAGATGGCAGCAGCTGTATAGGACACAATTAAAATGAATTCTCACAGCAGAATGCAACATAAATCTTAGCTGATGGGTCAAGTGCCTGTGGTGGTGTGCAATGTAAAGCCTGTTCAGTGACAAACCACACCAGTTACTGTCTTCTTAATGTACCCAGTACCTGACAAGAAGCATCTTAAGGGAAGGGCCAGTTGTGGCAGCAGTGTGAGGTAGCTGGTTGTGGTCACATGTGTCAGCATGTAGGGAGCATAGAGCAGACAGGAAGAGAGGCTGGCTTGCCAGGTCCCTAGGGTCCTCTCTAGCGATCTCACTTCTCCCGAGAGCTGCAAACAGTCTCGAACTGGGGCCCAAGTACTCAAATACATATAAACACTACTCAGAACAAAAGATGGCATCTCTCCTTATTCTGCAGGTTGTTCTGGGGATGTCCCCCACTTCTTATAGTAGCCATAAATGACTCTTCCATTTTTTGACACCATGGTTAAGTTTTTGAGTTGTATATGTATGGCCTCATCCAATACACATCCTTTGAGACCTTTGGGTGGGTAGGATGCTCCCAACATATAGTACTGCTGTTGCTCATTCAATGTAATATGTCAAAATTTATTTATCTGTTTGATGAATGATGGACTGGATGTCTCTAGTGTTAGAGTATTATAAATCAAGGTCCAGTTACCATTGTAGTATGCATCATAACAAACATATTTGCAAGCATATATAGTTGCTAAGGAAAGAATTATGGAGTTATGGGGTAATAGAATGTAAGAATTTTCTTGACTTTTTCCACTTGGGCTTCTAGTGCAGTACTGAATATGAGTCACAGTAACGAGAATTCTCTCCTCACTCTAGAGATGGAGAAATTTGCTTTAGAATTTTAGGATATCATTTGTCAAGTTGAGGAAAGTTTTTGTTCTAATTTTTAATACTTTCACTCTCATGGATAGGTACTGAATTTTATAAAGTGCATTATTTTATATCAATTGAGATCACTAGCTGTTTTCCTCTTAAAATTTTTAGTTGACAAGTGGTTAAATTTTTTTTAAATATTTATTTTTTATTTTACATAAATTGGTGTTTTGCCTGCCTGTATAACTGTGTAATGGTGTAAGATCCTGGAATTACAGACAGTTGTTAGCTGACATGTGGATGCTGGGAATCAAACTCAGGTCCTTGGGAAGAACAGTCAGTGCTCTTAACAGTTGAGCCATCTCTCCAGCCATGACAAGTGGTTAAATATTATTATTATTTTACTTTATAGGTATAATTTTTTTTTGGCATTTATGCCCCACATGCATGCCTGGTAACCATGGAGGACATAAGTATCTTGGGTCTGGAGTTACAGACACTGTGAGCAGCCATGTGGGTCCTGGGAGCCGAACGGGAATCCTCTGCAAGAGCAGGTGATACCCTCGACTATCTCTCCTGCCCCACGATAAAACTTTAAAGAACAAGACATTTAAAAAATAAACTCCCCTTGCCTGCGGTAGTTATTCCAGATAACCTGCACCCCCTAGAATGCCTCTATGGGAAACATATGATGGATGTGCCTTATCATGCCACAGCTGTGACACATTGTCCTGTAGTCTTGGCTAAGTTGTACCATGCATCCTTAGTTAACTTCTAAGGTTAGTTGCTTCTGCCTCAGCTTACTGGAGAAACGAAGGACTTGAGCCTGTACTGAAGAGTTAAAAACTCCCAGAGTAGTAGAGACACAGTTTATCCTAGAATGGGAAACCCCTCCATTTGCTTTCTTACTTAGGGCGTGCACACATCTCAACTTTTCAGAGGAATTTCATCCTGAAAGAGCAATGAGCTTATCATCATCTGTTAGCTTCTCTCCCTGTAGAGTTGTAGGAAATAAGAAACATGGGACTGCCCTCCAGGCTTCTTGGACACAGTCAATTCTCCCTAGAGAGCTGTGAGAAATGAGAACTGCAAGTGCATGCACAGCAGCGCAGTGCATGCACACATGGGGATTGTGGAGGACTGAAGATGTTTGATCAGCCCTCTCCTAGCAGCCTTTGTGCCTGTGTATAGAAGAAGCACATGCAAAAATGGCTGTTGTGGTATGTACAGAATGTGCTCATCTACATTGCTGTAGGACAAGACAATATGAGAATAGAAAATATGAAAATGGAGTGATACAGTAATGGAGCAAGATCTCCATGTAACACTAGAGCTAATTCCTTTATGTTGTATGGTTAAGTCACAAAGAGAAGATGTGCTCAGTGCAATGCCCCTTCTGGAAGCTAAAAGCAAAGTAGCCACCATGTGCTGGTCTACAAATCCTTATGTGTGCAGTTAATGTTCAAAAGTAAGGACCAGAGTGGTGTGATCCAATATCACCTCAAGACTAGAGTGTCGGAGATAAAGAATTCCAGACTGCAGGTGTGGAAGAGGTCATCATGAAAGAATGTTAGCACCCATCAGCTGTGAGTAGTTAGCATAGGGATGATATTTACATCCTATTACATATTTGCACATCTTTAAAAATGTGGTTGGTATTAATTAGGAATGAGGTGTGTAGATGTTTCTTTAAATTATCTTATTCTTTGGTTTCTAAGCTTCTGTACTGCATTTAAGAAACAACTAAAGGCAAAAAACATCCCCATTCTCTCTGTTCAAGTGTGTGTGTGTCTTCTGCAATGCAGCAAATGCCTGTTTGTTACAGCAGGATAAAGGCTGAAGAACCTACAAGTTTAGTCAGCTTGTTCATCTGCTTTCTCTTGGCTGGTTACTGCATGCTCATGGTAACAAACTGTCCCACAGTAGAAAAGACCCCCCTCAAAAAATCCTGAGGCTCAACACATGAGGTGCCTTCCCCTTGAAGAATTTGTCATATATTTTTTTTCCCACGATATGAGCCTGTGACTCAGGAATTTCTTTTTCTAGTTATATGTAACATGTTTGTTGGTGATTGTTTTTTGCAATAGAAACCAAAAAAATATTGGTAATTCTGATGCATATTTATCTATGCATATTCATAGTTTCATGCATAGTTGTACAATGATGAGCAGAGGCCACAAAGGTATCAGAGTGTGTATCTCTTTTTGAATTGTTGTTATAGAATGTGCATACACAGAGAAGTATTTTCTGAATCACAACAGAAATCTGCTTCAGAAAAATGTGAAACTAAATTTATTTGAAAAGTAGGTTATTAGAGGTAATTCATTGGAGAAGACGTAACAGATGTATTTCTTAAGATTCTCAGGTAAAAATCAAAGAGTCCTAAGTACTCCATTTGCTTCTCTGACAGAAGACCTGTTGCTTAAAGAAAACCTTGACAGTTCAGATCCAGACCTTATTTCATAGCTGAGGAAACATAGGCATACATACAACTAGAATGCAGCTTTATGAAAATGGATTATCATTAATAACATCTATTATTATCTTAGACTGAATGTCTCTGAGTCCTCAGAGGGAAGGGGGTCACAGGTGAAGGGCTGAGCTCCTGCCTCCCCACTTCCTTCTTTTTTCTTTCCACCCAACTATATCATTTTCTGGTTCAACTTTCATGGTTCTGGGATTAAAGGCCTCTGTGTGTGTGTGTGTGTGTGTGTGTGTGTGTGTGTGTGTGTGTGTGTGTTTTCCAAGTACTGGGAGCAGAGATGTGGGATCCCACATGCTTAGATTAAAGGTGTGTGCCATCATTGAAGGTCTCTGTTTAGCTTTGAACTCAAAGATCCAGACAGATCTACCTCTGCCTCTGGCATGCTAGGATTAAAGTCGTGTGTCATTCTCCCTGACCTCTATGGCTAACTCTGTGGCTGATTCTGCCTTCTGATCTTCAGGCAAACTTTATTACCACATATATATCACCATAATCATCAACTATTATAACCCATCATTCTGTTTCTAAAAGGTGCCAGTATGGTAGGCATTATTTCTCAAGGAGGTACCAGCAACTCTAACACGGTAGCTTTTTAAATGTTTTATGGAAATTCTGTGGCTTCACGGAGGGGTCTTTAAATGTCACAGACAAGAGGGATAAATATCAAGGTTGTGAACAGTGAGCATGGCCATCTTTCCCTCACGGTAGACAGAGATGCCTGTGTTTGTTACACTGGGATTCTGCCTAAGAGTATTTTTAAATGCATCTTTCTGCTAAACAAGGTTATAAACTATGGTGTCCCCAGATTACAGCTACTGTGTGAAACTGTGTGTCTCATTGCTGGGACCTGATTCCTTCTTGGTACAGCGTTCTTCAAATTCAGTTTTTTCAAGAATCTGGGGGCATCTGATGAGCCTCAAGTATTCTCTCACAGAAGAAATCAGACAAACACAATTTTTGCAGCAAATATAGATGGCTCATGTAGTTATGAAAAATCTAACCACAGAGCCTGGGTTAAAAATGTCAACTCAGCCAGGCACTATGGTGCATGCTGGTCCACCCAGGACTCGTGAGGCTGAGGGAGGAGGTTTGAGAGTTCAGGGCATTCTGGGACGTCTGGGAGGTCCTATCTCAAAAATCCTAACAATAAAACAACAACTGTCCAGTCTAAGATCCTGTTTAGTATAAGACCCATGGGTGAATGGAAAAAATAACTTGGGGTCACTGTTGGGCTGTGTTTGAAAGTGGTGGGTATTTTTGTCACAGTCTACCATGTGGGACCACTTTTCTATGCAAGATGTATTTTTCACCAATCTTCAAGAATCACAGTAGGAGGCTGAGGCAGGAGAACTGTCACGAGTTCACAGACAGCCTACAATAGACAGTGAATTTCTTTCCTTTTTTTTTTAGGGCTGCTGAAATTTTATTCTTACCGTAAAAACAAGGACTTCAAAGTACGTGACCTTTGACATTGAATTTCAAGCAAATAGAGTGAGATAGTTTCCCAACAATCAACACATACCCTCTGCCCCCCCCCCCCCCGGACACACACACAAAGAAGGTACATGCTTGCGATGTAGCCATGTGGCTCTTCTCAGTGATGGGTTCACTAGCAACCATTAATGAAGAATAGTGGAAATTAGCTACATTGCTACAACAGCTGCAAGCCAGTAACCTACACATTTGCTCTAAGAGCCTTTGTTATAGTTTTGATGAAGGGTCCCCCACAGGCTTCATGTATTGAAATCTTAATCCCCAATGCAAACAGATTTTAGAAGTGAGAACCTGAGGGAATGGATTGGGAGGAGTTAAAAATCTTGAAAGATGGAACTGTAAAAAGTGAGGATGTAAAAAGTAAAAATTGTAAAAAGTAGATGGAGGGCGAAACTCCTGTGGGTGAATCTTTTTTTTTTTTTTTTTGGATTTGGCCAGGAGTGGAGATTGATCCAAGCATTATTGGGTCAGTGGGACCATAGGACTGTCTGCTCCCTGCCCAGGGAGGGGATGGGGAGTTGCGGAGAAGAAAAATGACAAGATGTAGTGGGAGGGGGAAGGGACCTTGAATAAGGAAATACAGGGATGGAAAAAAAAATTTCAGAGGGAAAGCTGAACACAAAGTAAATATATGTGTAGCAATTTTATTTGCATTACCACCGTTGATAAGCCATGCTTATGATTCTTATCCTCTTTATAGTTATTGTTAATTTTTCCTCATTTTAAATTTATGTAACTATCTTTTTGTTAAATACAAAATAAAGAAGGAAAAAAAAAACATATCAACCACAGTTCTCTTTCCCTCCCCTCCTTCCATTTACCCTCCAGCTTCTTCCTATCCCACCCCTCCCATTCACTCCTCAAAGAAGACAGGGCTTCTCATGTGGAATCAACAAAGTCTGGGATATCAGGTTGAGACAGGACAAAGCCCCTCCCCATGTACCAAGGCTAAGCTAAATAACCCTCTATAGAAAATGAGTTCCAAAAGGCCAGTTCATGCACTAAGGATAAATCCTGGTCCCACCGCCAGAGATCCTACAAACTGCCCTAGCCACCCAAATGTCATCCACATGCAGAGGGCTCAGTTCAGTCCCATGCAGGTTCCGAAGATGTCAGTCCAGAGTCACTGAGCTCCCAGTAGCTCCAGTGAGCTGTCTCTGTGAGTTTCCCCATCATGTACTTGTCCCTTTTACTCATATAATCCCTTCTCCCTCTGACTGAATTGGGAGCTTGGCCCAGTGCTTAGCTGTGGATCTCTGCATCTGCTTCCATCTGGATGTTCTATGATGATTATTAGGGTAGTCATCAATTTGATTGCAGTGAAGGCCAGTTCAGGCTCCATCTCCACTACTGAGTCTGAGCTGAGGTCATCCTTGTAGATTCCCAGGAATTTCCCTAATTCCAAATGGCTGTCTCTATTTTGCTGATCATCCTCTCCGTTCTTCCCACCATGGTTGTATTTTAAACTGGATACTTCTAGACACTGCTCCTTTTTTTGCTTTGTGGTTGCTGTGAGGTGAACTATTTTCCCCTACTACCCCTTCTGTCATGGTAAAAAGCAGGGAAACCACACAGGCCCATGTAACTCTCCATGAACCAAAATACATCTCTTCTAGAAACTACTTCTCCCAGGTAATTATCACTGAGATTAGAGCTAACACAGTCAGGCATGTGGGTCTGAAGAGCTTTTAATACTTACCACACACACATGCACATTCTGCCTCCTCTCTCCCCTACCCCTTCATCTCTTCCTCTCTCCTGGAAATGGTATTCTTTTTAGCTTACCTGGGGCTGATTCAGGGTTGGTTGACTGAGACTTCAGCTCTGTACCCAATATGTTTTCAGAAATGTCTGAGTCATGTGATTCAATGAGAGAGCAGTAAGGATGTGGAGGGACATAGGGACTGCGGCACCAAGGACTCCGATTGGGTAAAACAGTTGGCAAGATTTCCTTTTTTCTGTAACAAGAGAAAGACCAACTTGAAATCTAAAGGCATTTTATGCAGTAGAATTAGTACTGGAGATACAATGAAAAAGAAAGCCCATTTAAAAAATCAAGAGGGACTGGAGAGATGGTTCATCACTTATCAGCCCTGTCTGCTCTTCCAGAGACTGTGGCTTCAGTTTCTAGCACCAACATGGTGGCTTTTAGACACCTGTAACTCGTTTCCAGATGCCCTCTTCTAGCCTCTGTGGGTACTACATGCATATTGTACACATGCATACATTCAGGTAAAACACCTATAAAAATAAATCATAACAAGATTTTTAAAAACAAAGAGCATGTCTTTTCTGGATCTTGTAGGCAGAATATTTATTATGTCACAAGCATTTGCTTAAAGAGGAATGAAATGAAAAAAAGGAAATAGAAAATATGCATAGGCTTGATAGAGAAAAGAAAAAGGAAAAAGGATAAAGTCTTTTAAAGATGGAAAATACAAAGAATGTCTGGATATTATATATTATTGTCTTGTCTTTAAATTTTTTGACTGAAAATGAAGTAGTAAAAGTTGCTAAAAGCTATTTAATTATAAATGCTGCTGGATTAATCCAACCTATACATTTGGTAAATGTGTTGACTTTAAAATTGAAATAAAAAAATGCTACTTTGGAGAAGAGGTTTTCTTTTTATTTCCACAGAAAATGAGAGTCTGTAGATTTATTCCAGATTAAAGAAAATAAGGTTTTATCAAGGAAGACCCCCTGAAAAGTCTCAATGGAAACAGATGGCCCAGATGATCCATCATTTCAGAGCACCTCTGTTACAGTTTCCTCTGAGCTCTGTATCCAAAACAACTTCAAGAACACTGGCTGAGATGACCCAGCCTTACAGGCTATTCCACTAAGGACTTGTCCATAATCCTAAATTTTTCTTTGGGTTACCCTAAGATTGCCAGCACCCCAAATCAGCAGGAAGTAGCCTAAAGAACTACATCCATATTCCCCCAATATGGATTATGGATGTTTGTTTTTGTTTACAGTGTTGGTTACAATTTGTTATAAATAATGGTGAAAAAATTATACAAAGGAAATTAGGTTTGGGGGTTCTTGTTTTAAAAAGAAAAAAGAAAAAATGTAGGGGATTTGTCTCTCCTACTAGTTTAATAAAAAGCTGATTGGCCAGAAGGCAGACAGGAAGTGTAGGCAAGGCTACCAGACTAATAAAATTCCGGGAACAGGAAGAGCAGAGGAGAGACACCAGTGAAGAAGCCAGAGAGAGGCTAGATGAGATGCCAGCAGATGCAGAGGAAAGAAGTTGAAATGCTGCTCTGAGAAAAGGTACTAAGCCACATGGCTAAACAGATTATTGGAAATAGATTGAGTTAAGATGAAAGAGCTAGCTAGCAATATGGCTGAGCCATAGGCCAATCAGCATAAAATTAATCCTTGGGGCTAGTCCAGGCCAGAAACTTATTACAAAATCCTGCAATTCTTTCCTCAGTTAGCTTGAGAACACAATTCTTAGGCATGCTTCTGTTCCATTTGAGCTTGCTAAGCACATGGAGACAATATCACATTCCCACTTCTCTACAGCTACTTTGCCTCTGACAGCAAGCTGTACCAGGAAAAGTCAAGGGACCCAGGGAACTCACCCACCCCCCCCAAGCCTGTAAACAGATATCTGCTCTCTCTTTGGTCGTTACATTTTGTATGGGAGGCATGGCCAATAGATTGATGAACCACCCAGCTGCTCCCAGTCCTTCCCACATGCTCTAACAAGTAGGCAAAATGAAGTTTCCTTTACCTCATAAGAGCAGGGTAGATGTGTTCTATCTGACATTGGGAAGGCTCTTTCTTTGTTGATTCTTGTTTTTCCTTATTTATGGAGGATGTAGATGTTGTTGTCCACCCAAACATATGGCTTTTCAGTGTTGGAACCACTACTGAACATCTATCAAATTCAATATCAGTCTCTAACTTCTCCCATGCTTGTTTCCAGTGGATTGGAGTGTACCAGGCAATAGCCTAATAGAAATGAAGAAAGGTCTCAATATAAAATATTATTTGAGGAGCCCAGGCCCTGAGACAGCTTCGGCAGGACAGTCTGCCCAGATCACAGTTGGTATCATAGCAGGACGACAGCACAGGAGCAGAGGACCCTCTGAACACACAGCTGATTAAGAGGCCCCAGACCAACAACCGATTAAGAGCCAACCAAGAACTAACCAAGAGTGAACTGAGGAAACAATGGACAGACACCAGTGCAAGAATACATACAATAATACAAAGATCAACAAGACACCACCAGAAGAAGTAAGTGGTTCTAGGGCTTCAAGAACTGAGCATAACAATGAAGAGGAAACAGATGGAAATGACCTTAAAAACAGCTTTATAAAACTAACAGAAGCCTTAAAAGAGGATATAAAAAATTCCCTTATAGAAATAGAAGAAAATACAAACAGAAAATTAGAAGAGATGAACAAAGTCCTGAAAGAAAATAAAGAAAACCAAGAAAAAGAAAATAAACAGGTGAAAGAAACATTCCAGGAATTAAAAATTGAAATAGAAGCAATAAAGAAGGCACAAACTGAGACAAAGCTGAAAATAAAAAACCTGAAAAAAGATCTGCAACCACAGATTCAAGCATAACCAACATAATCCAAAAGATGGAAGAGAGAATCTCTGAAGTGGAAGACTCAATAGTGTTAATAGATACAACAGTTAAAGAAAACATTAAAACCAAAAAGTCATAACACAAAATGTCCAAGAAATCTGGGACACCATAAAAAGGACAAACCTGAGAATAACTGGAATAGAAGAAGGAGAACACCAGCTCAAAGGCACAGAGAATATATTCAACAAAAATCATAGAAGAAAACTTCCTCAACCTAAAGAAAGAAATGCCTATAAAGGTACAGATAACCTACAGCACACCAAATAGACATGATCACCCCCCCCAAAAGGCTGCTTGCCACAAAAGTCAAGCCACTAAACCTACAGAACAAAGAAAAAATACTCAGAGCTGCAAAGAAAAAAGGTCAAATCATCTATAAAGGGAGACCCATCAGAATAACATCTGACTATTCAATGGAAACAATGAAAGCAAGAAGGTCCTGGTCAGACATTATACAGACATGAAAAGTGCATAGATGCCAACCAAAACTACTGTGTCCAGCAAAACTATCAATCAATATAGATAAAGTAAACAAGGTATTTCACAACAAAATCAGATTTAAACAATTCCCAATGACAAATCTGGCTCTACAAAAAGCTCTAGAGGAAAAACTCCAGCCTAAGGAAACCAGAAATACCCATGTAACCCCAGACAATTGATAAGCCCATAGAAGAATACCCAAAAAGGAAATACAAACTATCACCAAAAATAACAGGAATTAATATCCCTTAATATCAATGGCATCAATTCACCTATGAAAAGACACACCATAGCACAATGGATACAAAAATAGAAACTACCCTTCTGCTGCATACAAGAAACACACCTCAACTTTAAAGACAGACACAGGCTCAAAGTAAAGGGCTGGGAAAAGAACTTTCCAATCAAATGGCCCTAAGAAACAGTTGATGTAGCCATTCTAATATCTAACAAAATAGACTTTAAACTAAAAGGAATAAAAAGAGACCAGGACAGACACTACTTATTCATCTCAGGAAAAATCTACCAAGACAAATTCCAATCCTGAACATGTGTCCCTAACACAAGGGCACCTACATATGTAAAAGAAACATTACTAAAGCTTAAACCTCATATCAAACCTGACACACTAATAGTGGGAGACTTTAATACTCCACTTTCACCCTTGGATAGCTCAACCAGACAGAAACTCAACAGAGAAATAAGTGATCTAGCAGAAGTTATGACTCATAAGGACTTAGTAGATATATACCAAACACTCTACCCAAACATAAAGGAATATACATATTTCTCAGTACCCCATGAAACTTTCTCTAAAACTGACCACATACTAGGTCATGAAGCAAATATCAACAGATAAAAAAATGTGTATAACTCCTTGTACCATTTCAGATTACTATGGTCTAAAGTTAAGAGTTCAACAACATCAAAAATTACAGAATGTCTACCAGCTCATGGAAACTAAAATCACTCAACTGAACCACATCTGTGTCAAGAAAGAAATTAATAAAAAAATCAAAGACTTCCTAGAATTTAACAAAAATGAATCCACAATATATCCAAACTTATGGGACACAATGAAAGCAGTCTTAAGAGGAAAATTTGTAGCACTAGATGCCTATATGAAAAACTAGAAAAATCCCACACTAGAGAACTATCAGCACAACTGAAAGCCTTAGAACAATTAGAAGCAAAGTCATCTAGAAGGTATAGATGGCAGGAAATAATCAAACTTAGAGCTGAAATCAATACAATTGAAACAAAAAGAAAAATACAAAGAATCAATGAATCAGAGTTGGTTCTTTGAGAAAGTTAACAAGATAGATAAACCCTTATCTAAACTAACCAAAAAGGAGGGAAAGAGTATCCAAATTAACAAAATCAGAAATGAAAAAGGGGGACATAACAACAGGCCCCCAGGAAATTCAGAGAATTATCAGGTCATACATTGAAAAATATATACTCCACAAAAATGGAAAACCTAGAAGAAATGAACAGATTTTGGACAGGTACTATTTACCAAAATTAAAACAAAATCAGATTAAAGACCTAAACAAACCTATAACCCTAAAGGAAATTGAAGCTGTCATTAAAAGTCTCCCAAATAAATAAAGCCCAGGTCCAGATGGTTTCAGTACAAAATGCTACCAGACATTCAAAGAAGAATTACTACCGTTACTCCTCAAACTCTTCCATACAGTAGAAACTGAAGGAATATTGCCAAACTCTTTTTTATGACTCTACAATAACCCTGATAACCAAGTCACTCAAGAGTCAACAAAGAAAGAAAATTACAGACCAATTTCCCTCATGAACATTGATGCAAAAATTCTCAACAAAATTCTTGCAAACCGAATACAACAACATATAAAAAAAGGTATTCACCACAATCAAGTAGGCTTCATTGCAGATATGCAGGGATGGTCAACATACAAAAAACTGTAAATGTCATCCATCATATAAACAAATTAAGGAAAACCCCCACATGATCACCTCCTTAGATGCTGAAAAAGCCTTTGACAAAATCCAACACTCCTTTATGATAAAAAGTCCTGGAGAGATCAGGAATACAGGGAAAATACCTAAATATAATGAAGGCGATTTGCAAGAAGCTAACAGCCAACATTAAACTAAATGGAGAAAAACTCAAAGCAATCCCACTAAAATCAGGAACTAGACAAGGCTGTCCCCTCTCCCCTTATCTATTCAACATAGTTCTCAAAGTTTTAGCTAAAGCAATAAGAGAACAAAAGGAGATTAAGGGGATACAAATTGAAAAAGAAGTGAAGCTATCTCTATTTGCAGATGATATGATTGTATACATAAGTGACCCACAAAATTCTACCAGGGAACTTCTACGGCTGATAAACACTTTCGGCAATGTAGCAGGATACAAAGAAATCAGTAGCCTTCCTACACACTAAAGATAAAAGGACTGAAAAGGAAATAAGCGAAACATCAACTTTTATAATAGCTGCAAATAGCATTAAATACCTCAGTGTCACTATAACTAAAAAAGCAACAGATCTGTTTGGGAAAAAACTTTAAATTACTAAAGAAAGAAACTGAAGAGGATATCAGAAAATGGAAAGCTCTCCCATGTTCCTGGATAGGTAGGATCAGCATAGTAAAAATGGCAATCTAACCAAAAGCAATCTACAGATTCAATGCAATTCCCATCAAAATCCTAAAACCATTTTTTAAAGACCTTGAAAGAACAATATTCAATTTCATTTGGAATAACAGGAAATCCAGGATTGTCAAAACAATTTTGCTCAACAAAAGAACCTCAGGAGGCATCACCATTCCTGACTTCAAGTTATATTATAGAGCTAAGTAATAAAAACAGCCTGGTACTGGCACAAAAACAGCCTTGTGGATCAATGGAATGGAACTGAAGACCCCAACATTAACCCACACATCTATGAACACCTGATTTTTGACAAATAGGCAAAAAAGTTCAATGGAAAAAAGATAGCATCTTCAACAATCGGTGTTGGCATCACTGGATGGCAGTGTGTAGAAAAATGCAAATAGATCCAAGCCTATCACCCTGCACAAAACTCAAATCCAAGTGGATCGAAGAATTCAACATAAACCCAGGTACACTGAACTTGATAGAAAAGAAAGTGGGAATCACCCTCCAACGCATTGTCACAGGTGACCACTTCCTAAATATAGCACCAGTAGCACAGACAATCCTGAATGAGTACATCCTGAAACTGAGAAGCTTCTGTAAGGCTAAGAACACAGTCAATAAGACAAAATGACAGGCTACAGAATGGGAATATATTTTTACCAACCCTACAAGTGATAGAGGATTGATCTCTAAAATATATAGAAAACTCAAAAAAAAAAAAAAAAAAAAAAAAAAAAAAAAAAAAAAAAAAAAACAAAACTAGAGCCCAAAGCCCTAAATAACCCGATTAAAAATGGGGTTCAGAACTGAAAAGGAAATTCTCAGAAGAGAATTACAAATGGCTGAAAGGCCCTGAAAAAGTGCTCATCATATTTAGCCATCAGAGAAATGCAAATCAAAACAAGTTTGAGATACCACCTTATACCTGTCAGAATGGCTAAGATTAAAGACACAAATGACAGCCTATGCTGGAGAGGGTACGGAGCAAGGGGAACACTCCTCCATTGTTGGTGGGAGTGTAAGCTTGTTCAGCCACTCTGGAATGAATTATGGTGGTTTCTCAGAAAACTGAGAATCAGGGTTGGAGAGATGGCTCAGAGGTTAGGAGCATTGACTGTTCTTCCAGAGGTCCTGAGTTCAATTCCCAGCAACGACATGGTGGCTCACAACCATCTATAATGAGATCTTGTACCCTCTTCTGTATACCATATACATAATAAATAAATAAATAATTTTAAAAAGGAAAAGAAAACTGGGAATCAATCTCCCCAAGGATCCATCAATACCACTATTGGGCATATACCCAAAGGACGCACATTCACACCCCAAAAGTATTAACTCAACTATGTTCATAGTAGCATCATTTGTAATACCAAGAACCTGGAAGCAACCTAGATGCCCCTCAAGTGAAGAATGATTAACAAACTGTGATACACCTACACAACGAAATATTACTCAGCAGTAAGAAAAAAAATTATATCCCAAAATTCACTGGCAAATAGATGGAATTGGAGAACATCCACCTGAGCAATGTATCTCAAACCCAGAAAGATAAGCAGGGGATGTACTCATTCATTAGTGGACTTAAAAAAAAAGGATGTCATTGCATATAAGAGCTCAAGGCTAAATAACACTTTGCTTCACTTCTGCATTGATGGCCTCTGGCAGGGGTGTGGGTGAGGAAGGATTCGTTTTCTTTAAGGGGCTGGCCACAGGATTATGCTCCGGTAAGTAAATGAGCAGCATGAATAGGCTTTTTTATAAATGGGGAGATCGTAAAAGTGGGTATGAATCTGAGAGGACTGTTAACTCAGTTTGATGGGGTGCATGTTTTAAAATCATCAAATAATAAATAAAAATATTAAAATAAAAAATTATTTAAGTAGTATCTATTTACTGCCATAGAACTATTGTGTTGTTACTTAGTTTTGGTTTCATATTTTTGATTGTGATATACTCTCAGCTTTGCAGTCTAGGTTGGTCTAGCACTTGCTATGTTGCCCAGGCTACTAAAATCCTGCTCCAGCCTCCAAAGTGCTGGGCTGAAAGGTGTGAACATTCACACCTTGGAATTTATTTCTAAAATAAATTCTAGTGTGTTTTTAACTTCCCAAGAGCTAGTGAGATTTGCTTTAGAAAATCCCAGCTATAATGCCATTTAAGTGCTTATATTCCATGTGCTGTGCATTAGATCTCTATACTTAACTTATGATATGCTTTTTCTTTGGGTATATACCAAGAGACACACTTCTGGGTCATGTTCAAATTCTGTTGTGATTTCTTTGAACAACCATTTCCTGAGCCTCCACTGTGAAGAAGGGATATGCTCCCTATCTGGATCTTACATGTAAAACAAGGGCTTGAGAAAGTACTGACTGAACTTCGGAGGTAGCCATCATTCTGTCTGCTCCTGTGAATACGAGATTGTATACCGTCATCACTAATGTTCTATGAGTCTACAGATTTTCAAAACAGGGCAAGATGTTGTCGGTCAGTTATGTTAAAGTCATATAGGATTCATGGCCACAGATTACTCTTACTCAGAGTCCTGTGGAAGCTCAGGCCTGTCTGCCTCATTCAATATGTAAACAGGAAGGAGATTTTTCATAGAAAACCTTTCTTGGATTGCAGAGTGAGGACTAGTTTCCCTGAAGTAAGAATGTGAGCATTTTTTTAAGAACTGTGTGCTTTCACTAGGGTCTCATGTGGATATAGAATCTCCTTACCTTTTTATTAAGGGTGTATTGAGGGTTCTAGCTAAAGAATGCTATTGATTTATCACATCTGGGTTTTCTAATGAGATGGAACCCATGGACAAGACAGGAAGTTTGAGATAAGTTCTGAAGAGGAGGCAGTCTATAGTTAGATGGTGTGGTTTGAATCTGAAATGTTGCCTACTTTTGTGCTTTGAACACTGGTCCTCACTTGTTAGTGTTGTGAGGTTGTTGAAACTTAGCCAAGTGCTACTTAGCCGAGCTCACCAAAGCCAGTTCATGGACTTGTGTTACCTTGAGCCTCTTCCTCTAAGCTCTGCATGCTTCTGCTACCATGATTTTGTTATATTAAACCACAGGAGCCTGTATTATGGATAAGAGGAAATTATTAAGATCTGAATCAGGGAGATACACTCATGAACACAGAACAGAGCAAAGTGCTACAATAGCTTCTGTCCTGTGCCGCAGCAGGTGCCATGGCCATCGGGGCTCCAGACCCATTTCTCATCTTACGTCTGATCACATACACAGGAAAAGAAGCATCACCTCTTTTGGGCCAGACAGCTCAAGTTCAAGGGTGGAATGAGTCCCACCACAGATTTTTGCCCAAGAGCACAAGCAACTTTTGGGCTCAATCCTCTGAAACTGTGAGCCAAATTAAACCTCTCTAACTCTTGATCTCTGTCAGTTTTTCTTGTCTGGGTGGTGATGTTTTAGTTTGTGTTCTGTTCTTGTGATAACCAAAAGTAGCCTGGGGAGTTACAGGTTTATCTGGCTTACATGTTTTGATCACAGTTCATCATGAAGAGAAGTCAGAGCTGGAACCTGAGGGCAGGAACAGAAGCAGCTGACGTGGAGGGGCTCTGCTTACTGGCTTGCTCCCCCAGGCTCCTGCTCAGCCTGCTTTCTTATTTAGCTCAGGCTTACCTGCCCAGTGTCAGCTCACCCACAGGGAAATTAATTCTCTCACATCAACCATTAGTCAAGGAACCGCCCCACAGGCTCCCCGACAGGCTAATGAGAGGCGCCTTCTCTACTGAAGTCCTCCCTTCCTTCTCTACTGAAGTCCTCTTCCCAGGACACCCTAGCTTGTGTCAAGCTGACTAAACGTACCCAGAACAATTTCAAACTAATGCAATCGATAAAGGGAGGATGAGATTCTCTGGAGGGCCAAGATCATGTCTGAGGGGCATGTGGTTTGAAGAGACAGTCAAATGATGGATATCAATTCTAGTAATTAAGCATTGATTCTGGCTTGTAGTTTCATGAGATTTTAGGTCCTTGTGTGGGCAAACAATGATGAAGTGGTTCTATGGTAACAGCAGGGTCTGGCAGAGCAACTCATATTATGGAAGACCAAGATGTAAAAGACACAAAAGGAAGAACCATCTATGGTTCCTCACTTCTTCCAGAGAGGACCAACCTCCCGAAAGCTCAAAACCATAACAAGTAGCACCCTCTGCTGGGGGGGATGGGTCCCGACATTTCACCTTCCAACCATCACTCCAAAAATTAATTTATTTATTTACATCCCAACTGAAGCCTCCCCTTCCTTGTCTCCTTCCACTTGTGTCCCCCACCTCCCCCTGCCTCCTCAATCTATCCCCCCTCGGTATTCATTCAGAAAGGGGTAGGTTTCCTAGAGCCTGAGCAAAGCAAGGCAAATTAAGCCACCATAACACCAAGCACCCAACCCCCACCCCCTGTATTCTGTGTGGACAAGGCAATCCAGCATAAGGAATTGGTAGAGGGCCTAGGTTGGCTTCATGGTTCTTGGTTCAAACTCTGTGAATTCCCATGAAGCTAGCCATTTATGTGGAGTTTCCTCTGATGTCTCTGACTCCACCCTGTCTCCTAAAATTCCTCCTCACTCTCCAAGTTCAGCCCAGTGTTCAGCAGTGAGTCTCTGACTCTGCCTCCACCAGCCACTAGATGAAGACTCTCTGATGGGAACTGGGATAGTCACAGGGCATGGCCCATTCAGGCTTCACATCCACTGCTGCCAAGAGTCTTAGCTGGGGTCATCCTTGTAGCCTCTGAAAGTTTCTCTTGCATCAGGGACTCCATAAACCCCCTACTTCCAGGCATCTCTCTTGGCACCCTCCCCCTCCACCCAGCTCCAACCGGATCCCTCAAATTCCCATGCCTATGCTCCCCCAGCCCACCTAGAGATCTCCTCTATTTCCCTTTCCCTGGGAGATCCAAAGGGAGATTCCCCCTTGGGCCTTCTTTGTTACCCTTCTTCTGATCTCCCTGGGTCTGTGGATTGTAGCATACTTATCCTTTATTTTATAGCTAATATCCACTTATGAGTGAGTACATACCACATTTGTTTTTCTGGGTCTGGATCACCTCACCCATTTGTCTTCCAAGTTCCTGATGTCATTGTTTTTAACAGCTGAGTAGTACTCCATTGTGTATATGTACCACATTTTCTTTATCCATTCTTCATTTGAGGAGCATTTAGGCTGTTTCCAGGTTCTGGTTATTATGAATAATGCTGCTATGAACACAGTTGAGCAAGTGTTGTTGTTGTATGATTGAGCATTCTTTGGGTATATGGCCAGGAGCCATATAACTGGGTCTTGAGGTAGACTGATTTGGATCCAGTTTTCTGAGAAACAGCCAAAGTGGCTGTGAAAGTTTACACTCCTACTAGCAGTGGAGGAGTGTCCCCCTTACTCCACAACTTTTGTGGCATAAGTTGTCACTTATGTTTTTTATCTTAGCCATCTGACAAGTATAAGATGTAATCTCACAGTTATTTGTTTTGATTTTCATTTCACTGGTGGCTGAGGATAATGAACATTTCTTTCACTGTTTCTCTGCTGTGTGGAATTCTGCTGCTGAGAGTTCTCTGTTTAGATCTGTAGCCCATTTTTAATTCGATTATTTGATATTTTGATATCTACTTTCTCAAGTTCTTTATACATTTTGGAGATCAGACCTCTGTTGGATGTGGGGAAGATCTTTTTCCATCCTGTAGGCTGATTTTCCCCCTCTTGACAGTGTCCTTTGCCTTAGAGAAGATTTTCAGTTTCATGAGTTTCCACTTATTGTCAATCTTAGTGAATGTGCTACTGGTGTGCCAGTCAGGATGATGTCTCCTGTGCCACTGCGTTCAAGGCTATTCCCCACATTCTCTTCTATCAGGCTCACTATATCTGGTTTTATGTTGAAGTCTTGATCTACTTGGACTTGAGTTTTGTTCAGGGTGACAGATAGGGATCTGTTTGCATTCTTCTACATGCCACCATCCAGTTATGCCAGAACCATTTGTTGAAGATACTTTCTGTTCTCCATTGTATAGTTTTGGCTTCTTTGTAAAACAAACAAACAAACCAAAAACAACTGTCCATGGGTATGTGGGTTTGTGTCTGGGTCTTCAATTCAATCCTATTGATCTTTTTTATGCCAATTCTATGCTCTTTTCATTACTATATCTCTGTAGTAGAGCTTGAGGTCAGGGATGGTGATGCCTCCAGGAGTTCCTTTCTTGTACAAGATTGTTTTAGCTATGCTTTTTTGTTTTGATTTTTTGCTTTTCCATATTAAGTTGAATATTGTTCTTTCAAGGTCTATAAAGAATTGTGTTGGAATTTTAATGGGGATTGCATTGGATCTGTAGATTGTTTTTGGTAAGGTGGGCATTTTTACTATGTTAATTCTACCAATTCGAACCATGAGCAGGAGAGATCTTTCCATCTTTGGTTATCTTCTCCAATTTCTTTCTTCAAAGACTTAAAGTTCTTGTCATGTAG